>JAODUH010088902.1:0-14587 GCA_027564835.1 Typhlichthys subterraneus | reverse complement strand
ATGGATTTGTGTGTAATGTTTTGAAAAAGGGAGAATAGTTCTGAAAAATGTGTGTTAGCGGTTGAAAAAAACTAATACCGGTGTCGTGCCCAAAAGTGACTTGCTGATAAGAAGTGAACGCACGGAGCGCTGTTGGCGGGTGTTGGCTAGCGTGTGCGCCCTCTGGCAGAGCTGGGGGATGTGGAGCAGTGTCTGGGGTAACCAATACTCTGTTAAGGTAGCCAGCGCCAGTGTGTGCGTATTTCTCTCTGTTTCTCTGTGACTTCATCTGGAGATGTAAATTTCTCCACCAATCACACAAATAGACTCACTCTCCTATAACCTGTAACTAGAAGCTGGTTTTACCATTTGCTACATGACACATTACAATATGAGCTAGATAATGAGTGCATGTTTAACATCAATTCGATAAGTTGCGACGACGCATGTAAACACCAAACCCGATTAGGTGACATCCCATGTAAACATGTAAGCCGCAATAGTCAATCGGATAGATTTCCATTCGGGAAAGACAAAAAAGTGTCCACGTAAACCCAGCTAGTTAGAATCAGCCTCTTCCGCCCATTAGCACTAGGTCACGTAAGCAACTCTGTGCTGAATGTCTGATGCATTTACCCGTACGCTTGCCAACTTTCTGGAAGTGAGGAAATCGATTTTCATTGACTGTTTGCATTGTCACAAGTATGCATCTGTAATTTTATTGTGACACTAGAGTAGTACTTGATTTACTAATTTCAGTTGTTAACATTTATTTTAAGCAGTAACAGTAGCTTATTTACGGTACAAGAAAACAGCCATGGTGGTAAGTTTTTCAACAAAATCTCCTGTTCTTCTAACATCCAACTTTGTCAATCAAAATACCTCTCCTGTCAAGTAGGTGGATCTTGGCACAGATAGCCAGTGCTGTGTCCCAGACTTTACGCAAGTAAAGCCTGGCTCTGCGAGATTACAGCACAGTAGGCCACGCTTTAATTTCAGTGGCTAGGCCTCATGCAGTTTGTCCTTTAATTGGTTAGCTGGGTGGCACATTGTGCTGTCAGCTGGTTCAGAGCATGTGAACTCTTGCAGAAAAGGTGGGTGGTGTGCATGATACAAGCACAATACAGAATGAGCTGGCATCTCCACCTGCCTCTATTCCCCGCTCGACTTAAGTGGATAATGAAATAAGATCAGGCAATTTTTCAATTCCCATGTTAAAAAATGAATAGCACACATACTGACACAATCAACACACGAATGTTGCAGCTACACGCACACACACCTCCCTTAAATACAATACTCTTATAAAAATAATCTTATTTTTATATACGATTTACCTTAACAAGCTTAACAAACAATGTACCAAATTACAACACATACTATATAATCAGAACAATCTATACAAGTTTGTCTGGACATATTTGTCGTGACACATTCAATGTTTTGTTACAGTAATCAGTCAGAAACAAATTGTTTTGCTTTATGCCAATGTTCCAACGGTAAATTATATTTGAGTGTTTATTTACATGAGGGGTGTGGTCGTCTCTTTATTGAGAGAATTGTCCCAATAGTTACATCAAAATTAGTTATCCTAGTTGGGCTGCTCATTGCCATGAAAACAAAGACATCTGAAGGTGTTGAAGGCCAGATAACATCTGCATTAGGTCTTGCCAACTTGGCATATCAAGACATAAACAATTGTATCCAAATTTGTGTCCAAGTTTTTATGATGGTGTTATCTCTATTTTAATGGTTCAGTGGAACAATAGCTGTCTGTTTATTTTCAAACTATAATTCATGTAGTTAGTACCCACCTGTTTTACGCAAACAATGTTACTTATAAATGTTTTCCTAACGTAACACAACACACTGTACAGTATCTGCATCTGGTGTATCTTTTATCCTGCTTTTGAAAGTACTGTGATGGTTGTGGATATGCCTACTCTTTATGTATATGAACTCTTGATTGAGAGAAGAGAAACTCACAGAAAGTAAAGCAATATATAGTTTAAATCATGTTGAGAAAAGAACAATGAAAGACATTATGTAATGCCCGTGTTGAATAGAGAGAGAGAGAGAGCGAGACAGAGGGAGAGAGAGAGAGAGAGAGACATACTTTATGAATATGCGCCTATGCCAAGCAAAGCAATCAATGTTTAAAGTTAGCCCTTCGCAAGCCTGTTAGCGACAGCCATTATGCGCTGGCTACAGGCACCTCGCTGTCGGTCCAGTTAAATCGCTGAGCGTAATTGTGCCCGACGTGTGCGTAAAACTCATATAGCTGTCAGAAGAGCACCCACTTGCAACAGGCAGAGGAGCGCTTGGGCAGACAGTGACGAAGACAGAATGACAGAGGGCCGGGGAGCACGGAGAATAATGGGGATACAGGGTGGAGACAAGGTGAAGGGGAGAAAGGGGGAGGAGGGGTGTCTGGAGATGACATGGATTAATTGGGGGGAGAGAATGAGAGACAGACAGATGGAGAGAGGTTAAATAATAGAGAGAGAGAGAGATTAAATGACTCCTGTTGCAGTCATGCAGTCAAGTGATTGTTGGCCTGACGATGATTGAGAGACAAAGAAAGAGAGAGAACATACTGGTGCCTGAGGTCAAGAATAGAGAAGCAAATATGAGTGTGTGTGTGTGTGATAAGACACAACCCTGCGAGATTAATGCACTATCTTTTCACTAGCGGCTGTAATTGCATGTGTGTGTCTGTGGACAAAGTGAGGGGTATAAAGGACTCAATCACATCTTCACTCTACATTCCCTTAGACCTCCATCTTCTCTCTTCTCTCATAATACTGTATATACAGTATAATGTTAGGAGAGATTGAGAGAGAGAGAGAGAGAGAGAGAGAGAGAGAGAGAGAGAGAGAGAGAGAGAGAGAGAGAGAGAGAGAGAGAGAGAGACACTATCCTATCTTATAGATACACAGAGGATACATTCTCAAGGAAGCCCATTTGCTATTGCTAGTGACCTGGAATGGCTACAGCATTATGTAAAGTAATGCTGTCCTTGGCATGCAGAGGCAACATGCTTAGCAATCATGAGCCTTTGAAAATGAGAGCCGCATAATGCCTCTGTGTGTGTGTTACCTCCAGTTGCATAAGGTATTACCTCTGCTTGGTGTAGTGTGTGTGTGTGTGTGTGTGTGTGTGTGTGCGTGCATGTGGGGGTGGTGCGCATATGTGCGTCTAAAGCTGCAACTTTGCAAAAAAGTTTCTCCGAGGGTGAAATGGAAGCTCCAGGTTATAAATGTCCACCTACTGGGAGGCCAGTATGGAGCCAAGCTGTTACTGAGAGCGTCAAATACATTGCGTGTGAGTGTGTGTCAGAAAATGGTTATTCATTTCCAATGGCTTCTTACAGTACTCTTTAAATAGAAGTGTTTCCCAATAACAAGGTATATGTGAGCTATGGACGGCTCATTAGCTGATTGTTTGTCTGTATCTCACTTTCTCTACTAGTGATTTATCATCAGTTGTAACCTCTGCGTTTAATCTTATTCTGAGGAAGGTGACACACTGTACATTCCTTTGTAGGGCAGACAAATATCTGCACAGGAAGTGCAACACACACACACACACCAATGCACTACATATAGTCTATTTTCTTGGGCCTCTCTGTCCCTTTCTTGAACCCTTTTTCTTTCCATAAGAGATTTTGGATCAACAGCTCTCATAACAGCTCTCATAGCCCCTTCGTGCAAATATAGTGTTTGCTAGTGTGCATACTGCACAGCTAACCCTGTACAAGGCATCATAGTGCAATATAGTAGCATCGTATACAGTAAGGTGTTTAGGGGTCCCTTTGACCTTTTGACCTTGTCGGGCCCTGCTGGTAATAAGGCGAGAGAGAATGAGTGCAGCTGGGAGGGCAGACCGAGAGAATCAAGCGTCGCACCGACTCAGAGATAAAGGGAGAGATGGAATATACCGGAACAAAAGAGAAAAGAGATACAGAGGCACAATGTAGGAGACAGGGGTCTTACTCAGTCACCCCCCCCCTCCTCCCCCTCTTTCTCCCGCTCTGTCTGAGATAGAACCTCCTCATTAACACAGAGGTCACCACTCCGTCTGTCTTCCCTTATTTCCCCCCCCCTCACTTTTCAGTTGCCAGAGCTCAGCCGAGGGGCCTCACGCCGAGGGGCCTCACGGGGATGCAGTAGGAGAGAAATTCCAAATGGAAAAGGCAAAGAAGGGCAAGAGTGATTTAGGCAAGGCGAAACAACAACCACAACAAAGAACGCGTTCAGAAAAGGGCAAGCATTAGGTACAGAATGGAGGGGGGCGGGGGGGGGGGCGGGGTAAAGAGACAGAGAGACGGGGAGAAGCTGAGAAAGGAATGTCAATATCTGGGGAACCAGAAAAATGTAATGCTATATCTTTGAGAGGTGACCCTGCCAAGAGGGGAGATTGGGATACTGACCCTAAGCCTGTTTTCTACCCGTGGCCAATTTCAAACCTTCACCGTGACTCTTTCATCCTTAACTCCTGATGAGCATTGATACAAGGTCTCTGCCTCCCTGCATCCCCAGACAAAACATTCATATTCATAGTCAGATGTAGCATCTGTGTCTGCAGGTTTTCTCAGAAATAACAAAGCTGTGATCTCTCCTTACATCTTTTCTCACTTGAAACGTGGTATGCACATACACACTAGCGCGTGAATATGCAGTGCTTTAATGCGTATTTATTTACTAACTGCAGAGGTATAAGATTTTTATACGATTTTTCATTGCAGCTGTCAAACCCCTTTTTCACAGGCTTTTTTTCATCAAGGTTAATACCTTGCCTCTGGGAAATGCTATACCAAAACAATTAATCTGCTCTTGACTGTTATGCCAACATTTATGCTTCACTATAGTGGAAGTAATATATTGAATGATCTTTATTATTGGCAGTTTGTTTAGTTTATTGCAGATATTTGTGTAGGCAAATGTGTTCTCTTCCATTAAAACTGAACTAGATGTGTCAGGAAATAAACAGGCTTAATGAATCACACACCCACATCTACTTTAATGCTCAGGTGACCACCATGCAGTCAAAACATTGGTTGTAAATGTAACATTCCGGTTCGGGAAAATGTGCTTACTCATTTGTTGTCACTGCAGCGTTCATGTGAAATTATAACTGTGGATAAGAAGGATTTAGCGTAACGGCAAAACATTTTTGTTGTTGCGCTGTACATTTGGAATGACTAAGACCATCAGGCCCAAGCATTTAGTGGTGTCACTTCATTGTGTAGAGATTTGCACTTGTGCTTTGTAATGCTACAGTATGAGTAAGCTAAGCATGTCATGTGAAAGTCACCTAAGCCTCAGACAATTTATTATAACGTCAGTGTTTAGCCAAAGCTCTAACCTTGTACACAAAATAGCTCAAATGGAGTGAACATGGGAAAGCAACTATAAGGATCCATTGCTGATAACAACATATTGCAGAATTAATTATTCTCTAGCTCCTCCTCTGCTAGCATATATTCCTTCTTTTTGATTGGATAGAATTCTTCACACAGAGCTGAGCTCATGTGACACCGAGTCTTTGGCATTTGCTCCGGAACGTCAAGGTAGAAGATTGGATTAGCTGGGTTCTCAGGGTAGATTAGAACAACAATAATTCCAAACTCCGTCACAATGAGACCCAGAAGGCAGCGATTGCTCCCATTTTCCATTGGGCCAATGTCACCAAAAGAGAGTGAAAGAGCATCTGCATGTTGATGCAAGCAGCTCTCTCAGCCATGGCAGGTTAATCCTCAGGAAGTGAATTAGAATGAGATATTGGTGAGTGGGATTCACATTGGTGCAAAATAATAGTTCAGTATTTGTTACACAGAGTAATAGGACCTGTAGCTACAGACAGATGAACAAACCATTCAACCGGTTTGGAGCAATCAGTATTCAAACCCCATCTTCACAGTGGGATTAAAATACAAACGTCATGTTTCATCTTCACCTCCCTAATATCTTTTTAATAATGTATTGCCCATATCCTTAATTCCTTTTCTTGAGTTAGACAATACTCTTGTGCGACCCACTGGGTAGAAATTCTCAACAATACCTCTAGTAGGCTAATCCGTATTGAAACATGACCCCATTACATTCTGACTTCCCTTTTGCAGTTTGTCATTCTACTGTGTTATCTACAGTATGTATTGCTGGCAGTCTCTGGATACATAGCCTTCTTTAGCTATCATTATCAAAGCAGACACAGATCAGACAGGAAGGCTTTTATTAACTGCCACAAGCTAACTGGTTGCACAATGTTCCTTCTCTCCAACTTATTTTACTGGTTATCTCTTGCTTGGTAAAACACAATTGCAAGAAAACACATCCATCCCGAATCGTGACATATCCAGGAAACGTTGCTAGCATGAAGCTCTTCCTACGCTTTATCTTTTCCCTTTGTTCATTTTGCTGCAGAAGAACATGAGCACATACGATTCTAACAAGGGGGGGAAAAATGTGCTTCCCTCTTTGAGGTTTATATTTAGAGAATGCAATGTGAGCAGAGAGAAGAGATAATGCATGTCAAATAAGTTTATTATTCCAAACCACATTCTTACTCTGTTGAAGCGCGGCTGTGGAACAAAAGCACGAAAAGGAGAAAGAAGCCTTTTCACATTGCTGCTGGCATGTTAAATAGTGTTGGCTCAATTAACATGCCGTCCACCTCCGGGGGATTTCATGTTATAATTTAATATTTCTTAAAAATCATACAAATAGCAGAAGAGAAAAGAGCAAAAAGATGAATCAAAATATATCAACGCACAAGCACTGAAAAATCTGAGGAGGGCAAGGATTTAAAAGTTAAGTTATGAAGAGCATATGGAGCCACTGAACTTCATCAAAGCACGTTAGAGTCACCGCATTTTATAGTATAGAACGCAACTGGTCAACCCTTGCAGCATGTAGGAGTTCACATTTGCCTAGTCTCAGCCTCTTCCGTCCACAAATCACATAAACAACTGCTGAACGTCTGATACATACTGTATACCGGGGTATACAGGGGTATACAGTATAAATACCGTATACCCCTGTAACCTCGATGACTTTCCGAAAGTGAGGAAGTCGATTTTCATTGGCTGTTTGCATTGTCTCTCACAAA
Source organism: Typhlichthys subterraneus (assembly GCA_027564835.1). Classification (NCBI taxonomy): domain Eukaryota; kingdom Metazoa; phylum Chordata; class Actinopteri; order Percopsiformes; family Amblyopsidae; genus Typhlichthys; species Typhlichthys subterraneus. The sequence continues at coordinate 7,498 of JAODUH010088902.1, read as the reverse complement.
GCATGTATCTGTAATTCCAGTGCGACACTAGTGCAGAACTTAATTTACCAATTTCAGTTGTTACATGTATTTTAAGCAGTAACAGTAGAATACTTATAGTACTTATCTAACAGAACAATACTGAAAACAGCCAGAATCGTGTCGACATGTTTCTAGCTCTGTATAAGTTTAATGTCTGACTTTGTCATGTAGTTGGTCGTTGTGCATGTCAATCAAAATACCTCTCCTGTCAACTGTAGTATCTTCTATGTCCCAGACTTTATGCAACTAAAGGCTGGCTCTGCAAGACTAACATTTGGCCAGGTTGATATGGCTGGCTGTTCAACAACCACTAGCTGGCATCTCATCAGTTGAGTGAAAGTTTCTGTCGCTGTGAATTTGCGATGAGGTATGGTTATTCAATTTCATGTCAGACAGGCCAGCAACTTGGACAAGGACCTCTTGCTTGACAATGTTCTCTTCAATCAGACGTTGTGGATCCTTTCCCAATACCCATGTAAAATCTCTCACTGTTGATGGTAAAGCGGTACAGTGCAAATGTATCTCAAGCTAAAACAAATACTGTAATAATATAAATGTCTCGGTGGGTGCTGTTTACTCAACTCCTACAATGATGATCTACACAATAATTATTTACAGTATGGAAGTGATTGTATTAACGGTTTCCCTAAAGGGGAAGACCATGTTAAATTAATGTATGCAATATTTTGTAGCATTATAGGATTTTTGTAGATCCAAAATTAAGACTGATGGATAAAGCTAAACACTGGAGCCTGTGTTGTTAAAGCTAGCCAAGTCATCATAACGGCATGAAAAAGTTGCTAATGAAGAAAATCCACTGTTACTGTAAGCTTAAATACCTCTGAGCCATATTCTCTAAAAAGCTTGAAACTCAATAAAGGCTGCTTAATAATGACAAATGAAGATGCTGACACAGTACATTAAAGTAAACGTGGATATGCAGGGTAGCCTATAAGATGCACATCAGACATCTTAATGGTTGCAGAACACAGGTCAAGTCCTTGGACCATGCACTGCATCAGTGGAGTGGCAATAAAAGGAAAGATGTAAATCAGTAGGACCATTATATGTCACATAAACCATTAACTGTTCACAGGTAAACTAACTCACACCTCACAGATGCTTCTGTGAATGTGCGACTACCGCACAGAAAACAAAATCTGACGTGGTTGTTCTATTAGCTGTATTAAACAGTTATATAGCATTTTAATGATTGCTCACTGAGGCAAGAGTTAAGGCAGTGTACTGTGTAGGCTATAATATCTAAAAAGGGACATGGCTGGGTTTGTTTATGGGCATAAACCTTGTGGTTATTAAAAGAGCTACAAACATCTTTTTTTGCGTTTGAAACTCAGAGAGCAAGTGGCCTTCCTTAATTGTACTGCGCTAATCTCTACTCCCTTAAATATGCAGACACCTGGGATTGACATGCGGAGTTCTGAGGGCAATGCGATACAACTGAAGAGTGATACCTTCATATTTCTCTGGACACCAGCATTTAGTGAAAGATATCCTTTACCTGTTATTCAATCAAGCTCCTAGACTGTGCGTGCATACAGGAGTGGTGTCTCGACCTGACAGGTTTCTGAATACATTCAGCCAGAGTGGGCTCCCCTCGATCTCACCCACTGTGCAGGCAAGAGGCATTAGCATTCACAGAGCATATCGTAGCCCACAGGGCCTTGTCACTAGCCATGAGAGAACCGAATTTGCCTGTCCCTGATTTGCTTATGACAAAGCATAAGCAAATCAGAGACTCTCTTCTTCTAATCAAAGTGCTAAATGTCACTTCAAACGGCCAAAATGTATTTTACACTTGGATGACTTGCTCAAAATGCATGGCTGCCAAAGTGCCAATGTACAAATCTTCATCTGTGCTGGGCATTTCAGAAAAACTCAGTGTTGAAGAGCTGTGTTCAATAGTGTGAATGTATGTAGTATATAATTTGGTAGAAACCTAAGTCAGGCCAGAAATGTCTCTATATTGAAATGTAAAAGCATTTTTGAGCCTGCATTTAATAAATAGTTTATTTTGCAACCTTCAGGTGGAAAATACACATTACTGTAGATATTGGAGATAAAACTCACTTTTTGGAACCACAACTGTTCTCTTCCATGGCATGCTCCTTCTCTTGCATGAGTGAGTTTTAGCACAGTGACAAGGCAGGCCATCCTTGTCAGCATTATAGGGTTTAAACTTCACTCATTTCAGAAACATTCTTAGAATAGGCAATGAGGAACCACAACCTTAAATAGTTCAGGTTAGGCAATAACTATGACCTTGTTTTTTGTAAGAATGTACTGAGAGAGACACTCCTACAAGCTTCTGGAAAAGTATTAGCCAACAGATAATACAGCTCAAACTGTTCATCATCTTTTTATCTGCGATTAAGGACTCATGAAGTACATCACTGGTGTTAAAGATTAGTATAAAGACTGACTTAGCATATGTTCTCTGCGTGTGTTTGTGTGTAACAATATACATGATGTCCGTATGTCCTTATCAGAAGGATTTAATCTGCTTTTCATTTCTGGTCATGGTCAGGCAAAGGGGGCATGCTGCCTTCCTCATTTTCTATGCTATATCTCAGACAGTAATAGCATGATAGCATTCATGCTATCATACTGTCTATATTTAGCTTTCCTCCGTAGACGTCATTGACCCAATAAAAAGGGTTGAAGTCTAAGCACAGCGCTGGTTCAAGGCTAAAGCAATGCCTAACAGCGCTTTTCTATATTGATGATTTATTATTATTATGGAAAGATGCGCAGGTGAGGCAGATTTTTCTTAATTGTGTACAGGTTGGCACGGAGAATTTTTTTTTTTTACTGTAGTGATCGTGCTTTAAGAGCCAGTTTTGGAAGGCAGCAAAGGAATGTAAATTGTGGCTTGTTTTTTTCTTCCAGTATCTGAAGTCTATTTCATTTGGTTGTTAAATAAAGTTCACCTGGTTATCAAACCAAGAAGCTGTGCTTCCATGCTGGTTACAGTTTTATTGAGATTGGCTCAACATGTGCGACAATGATTAACTGTTTCACATAGATTTTTAAAATGCGGTTTATGACTGGACTCATCTCACTGAAATATTTAGCATGTGGAACTTTCAAAAAAAGGCCTGTCATCAGCGTTTGTTTGGTGTCACCGAGCTAATGTTTAGTGTACATGATGGGTACATCACTGACATCAAATACTTGTGTTCCCACATTGGCTTTGTATTCGCCAGGCACGACCACAAACCAACCCACCGCCGCTTCAAGCCTCTGCAGTGAAAACAAGCTATGACTCACCTTTCCTGTTTGACCCCCAAGCCTGTTCACACCTCTTTGGACACACGCGGACACACAACACTAGAACTAGATCTATTAGATACGGAGGTGAGATGTGGAGTGGATAGAGAGAGAGAGAGAGCGAGAGAGAGAGAGAGAGAGAGAGAGGCAGGGAGAATAGAGATGAATGAAATAGAAGGGAGGTAAATAAACTGGGGTGATACAAAACAATGTAGCCCTATTTAAAGTTTCCTCCCACTTTGTGTTTATACTGTTTATACACACACATACGCACGCACACACACACTGTGGCTTTGTCTTGCTGTTGCAGGGATGACTCATTCTGTCCCCCTTCTGCTGTGACACACGCACCCACGCACCCACGCACCCACGCACACGCACCCACGCACACGCACGCACACGCACCCACGCACCCACGCACGCGCATGCACGCACGCACACGCACACACGCGCACGCACCCACGCACACGCACACACGCACCCACGCACACGCACGCACACGCACCCACGCACGCGCGCGCACGCACACACGCACGCACCCACGCGCACGCACGCACACACGCACACACGCACCCACGCACACGCACCCACGCACACGCACGCACGCACGCACACGCACCCACGCACACACGCACCCACGCACACGCACACACTCTGATACATATATGATAGTGATTGATATGGAGGAGACAGCTGTTATCATTGCAGTTACGTAACCAAGGACAACAGGGACACCTGCAGCAATGTTACTAACACAGATGAATAGGCCTGTGTGTGTGTGTGTGTGTGTGTGTGTGTGTGTGTGTGTGCGTGTGTGTGTGTGTGCGTGCACGTTTGCACATTGTGTTTGCCATAGAGGTGTGCTTGTGTTCCTGCACTTACTTTCAATTTGTTGGCTGGATGAAAATCAATAGTTTCAAAAAAATACAACAAATAAAACAATATAAATGTGTAAAATGTTTTTTTGACATTCAGAACCCTGCAGTCATGGAACTTGCTAATAAATAACTGAACTGTACACCAATTACATGGTACAGTCCACCGAATGCCAAATGCTCTGTTGAGTTATGAGGTTTTCACTGGAGAGTAATGATTTGTTAGTGCTTCCCTCCTCATTTATAGTCTAGTAAACAAACTGTTAGCTGCTCTTACCTGAGACAACAGGGGGCTCCTAGCCTTAATGTTTATGCTACATAACAACACTTGTGGTTTCCACGTGTTTAAAGAAGGAAGAGAGCCAGTGCCTTTACCATCATACGTTCAGGAAGAGCTGTACTGTAACGTGGAGGTAACTGTGATCACGTTTAAGATGGACACTGGCAGGCAGAAGAATAGTAGTCTGCCGAGGAGGATCACTGACATATAAGTAGGCCTATTGGTTGAAATGTTATCTTGGTATCTATCGTATGCCATGGGCCTGTTCTTACAAAGGTTTTAAGGAGAAAAAAAAGAACTGTGCATTCGCATATCGTCTTAACATATGGCCACGCCTGTGTGTCGGCGAGGTGTTGAAACGGCGCCTCGGTGTGTTATCTCACGGTGGTGTGGGCAGTGCAATGTGTGCAGAGCGTCTGTTTGTGTGTGCGCTACTGTGTGTGTGTATGCGTGTGTGTGTGTGTGTGTGTGTGTGTGTGTGTGTGTGTGTGTGTGTGTGTTTGCATCGTCAGAGCATGCATTGGTTTCCTATGGGGAGTCCAGGGTGTATATCCAATACTGTACCCACCTGCTGTATAATACATACAGTACAGTACAGTACAGTACACATGAGCCGCTCAACGCATCGCACCTTCGCTATTCCTCTCACCTTACAGCTCTTGCTCTTCTCGTGGCTGCCGCAGTGCTCATGGGCACAGCAGGGGGGGGTCTGCTCCTGCTGGCAGCAGTGGCCGGCGTGCGGCCCGCCGTAGTGGCAGTACGGGGAGGGGAGGTGCGTGTGCCACAGCTCGTCCGTCAGCGGGCACTTGGGGCAGGGGTAGTGCATGCCCTTGCCCTGGGCCTTCTCCACGCTCACCTTGGGGCTCCACATCCACCGCCGCACCTGGAGCACGCAACAGGGAAGTCAGCTAAAGCAGTGTGCTTGTTTGCTAGCTTATGCTATTAGCTTGGTTAAAGATGTGAGCTTTATTAGCTATAAAAAATACAAATACAAATGATTCTTTTTCGCCTTTTTACCACCCTCACATACCGTCTGAGGGTGGCAACTCACTTTGAGACTTCCAATGAGTTTGATAAATACTTTACAAAGAGTGAACACTACATGATACATGTATGTTTTCAGTGCTCCAGGGCATTCTTCTTTATGCACACGGTAACTCTCACATTTGGAGAGACACACAGATGCACAAAAACACATCCCCCCAGGTAAAATGACACACGTTGTAACGCACAAACACACACACAAGCCCACTCACGCACACACACACACATATACATCCACACACTCAGACACAAACACCTGTGTCATGACACTAAAATAATAACACACCTCTCACGTTTGGTGTAACACAAGGTAGCTTGTCGTTTTCACCCTTCACGATATGATACACAAAGGAAGGGGTACATACAAACATACTATACATTGCATGTATTATATTGTGTGTCACTATAGATTGAAAGTGAATGCCACATTGATGAATGAGGGTATATCAGCCTTCTCACATCCTTGCCACTACTAACATTGACCAGCCTTTGGATTGATAGGTTGAATAGTGTTTGAGACACGGACACCATCCTCACAGACACACTAGAATAGCAAAGTCCCTAACATTGAGGCTATGGGGGACATGACAGTTGACGGGTGGCGTTGAACACAGAGCAGAGAGGGAGGAGCAGAGAAGAGATGACGGAGGAGCACAAACGTGTCAGAGGGAGGAGCTATGGAGAAAAATGTCAAGTGGATCCAGCTCTAACCTCGCTGGTTTGTGAATGAAGCCTTCTGCAAAAACACATGGCATGACTGTAGCCTGCATGACCACTCACCGCAGGATACACACGCACGCACGCATACACACCCCCACACACGCACACACGCACACATACACACACACACACACACACAGTGAATGACTAAGTGGTTGGGTAGCCAGATAGCATGTCAGGGCACAACAGGGCTAAAGGAAAAACATTGGACATGCACAAAACAAAATACCAGTGGCCAAAGAATTATTCTAATAAACTATTATACTATTTATTTGATTGTAAATGTGTTATTTTGTATTTTAATTTAAAAAACAATGTGATTTACTTGAGAGCCAACACCAATACCGTATGTTACATGTATTGTTACAGTATTTGCACTTTATTATTTCAAATATATTACTGTGTAAATGATCTAGACATAACTAAATAAAGTATTATGCTGTGGCCATGTTATATATTGAGCAATAGGTGTTCGACGTTATAGTGATAAGTGAATATATACAGTACATAATTGTAGCTTTTATCCCTATAATTACTGACAACCAGATAAACACAACGTGAGCGTGCTTCACACACACACACACATACAGCAAAACTATATTTAGCTTCTTTCAGTGGACTGTTACATTTGATGGCATCATCTGAGCTCTCCACCGTCAAATTGTAGCCAGCGCATTCATCTTTTATTCCTATCCATCTACAGCCCTCATCATCCATATCACACAGTGCCTGAACTGCTTCCACCTACGACACCGACACAAAGAAGAGAGAGAGAGAGAGAGAGAGAGAGAGAGAGAGAGAGAGCATTGTCTTGCAGCTTTAATACAGCATGGGAGATAAAGAGAATGAAACAAAGCTGTACTCTAGATGATTGATGAGTAGACATTCAGACAACATCTAATAACTAAACATCTAGAACTATAAATAGATATATATTTTCTTTGTGGATTAATATAAATTGATTTGTTTGCGTTTATGATGGTGATTGTTATATTTACTGTATACGTTTACATACTTTTGATGTATACTTCTTAATTTAAAGAGTGTGCTACCAAACAAGTCATCTATGCTGTATTTTCATGAACACAGCACATACAATATATCATGTTACAGCAACCATCCTGTCAACCTCATTTGTTTTTAAGGATACTGCTTTTGGTGAATACACATCTTTTGAATATCACACACTTAGTTTTAGCAGCCCTCAAATACTATGTATGGTAGTGTATAGGCCTCCCAAACGATGTCCTTCTTTTATCTCAGATTTTTC
>JAODUH010088861.1:0-14590 GCA_027564835.1 Typhlichthys subterraneus | reverse complement strand
GGTCTGGATTTCAGCCCCCCCCCCCCCCCCCCCAAAAAAAAAAAAAAAAAAAAAAACACAGCCCCTTATGTTCCTATGGCAATGGGTTGCCATAAGTTCATTTACGTCGGAACTCGGAATTAGTCACGTTCAAGTAAAAAAAAACTAGGTACGAGAGAGAATGGACAAATATTTTGGTATGATAGGGAGTTGGATATTCAAATATATATTTTTATACTATCTATCTACTATATTTGAAAGCGTTCTTGTTGCCAACAGCAGCCGAATATATTGTAAGTCTTGCTATTTATTTACTTACTTTGCAGTTTCCACCCCAGATAATTATATTCTATTCGACCAGTTTTTGTTGACTAAGGGCAAAGCTGGATAAAGCCATGAGGTGCGTTCAGAATTGGCGAACATAGCGAACGCAAACATATTCAAACAGTTTTCCACTTGCTTTGTATTCCCTGTGAACTGAGAGGTAGTTCTCGGCGAACACACATTGTCGCTGGACGAAGGGTGACAGTTCAAACCTAATATTTTTTGAATGTTTACACAAATCGTTATATATATGTATATTATAATATTGAAGTTCAAAGCAAACATATTCACCACAAACGTTCGCTACTTCATGAAAACTACATGCATTAAGGTAGGCTAATGTTGTTATACTGTAGCAATAGCTACGTCTTCCATGTGGAGTAATACGCACTGCAATATTTTTGTGTAATCATTTTCCTATCATTGTTTATGCCAATTGACTGCCATTTACAATATCTTTCGTGTTTTTAAGATTCCATCCTAGTACATGGCCAGCAGGTACTTTAACGATTGTGAGAGCTACTACAGACAATGAAGAAAAGAGAGGAGCCTCATGAACTTGACGTTCAACTACAGTAGTGCATACTGTAATCCAAACATACTTTTTTACTAACTGACAAAATTATCTTAACAGAACCTGCAGTTTTTTTTTGGGCTTGCAAGATTTATTTGCCAGAAAGTGATTGTTGGATGCCTATAGTCATCGAAACTGAAAAGTTGTTCATAAACAAAAGTGCTGCTTGTTTTAATTTCAAATGTAAGGCCCTCATTACCTCTATTATTGACAACCCATAACCGTTTGAGGTTGCGATTGTTTGAAAATTGGTGGAAAGCAAGGTAGGCCTTTTTATATAAGAAAACAGGACACTACAATACATTAACTGTGCGTTTACATCTTGCCGCCCGCAGCCGCTGTGGTTTCTGTCCGTTATGATTTCCAGTACGACTAACACGGAAAAATTGTTATGAAAGCTGAGACTCTGACAAACCCATACATTCTAGGCTAAAAGTTTTTGCTACCAATGTTAGAACCAAACCTATTCCTTTGATACAACGCAATATGAAGATAAGGAAGAAAACAGATGCATTAAAACATCTGATTGACACTACATTAGGTCTTCTACCTTTTTAATAATGCAAGAGCTGGCTTTTAGGGAGTAATGTACCCTACAAAATCAGGCAAAGTCAGGCCCGGGGGCCAGATGCGGCCCTTTGAGATGTTCTACCTGGCCCGCCTGGTACATCAAACATTTAAATAATAATAATATAACATAAAATTACTTTATTACTTTTTAACACAATGTTACCTAATTTACTGCTGCGTAAAAGAAAACATAGTTAAAGTTAATTGCTATGTTTGATTATGAAAATTATGTTGCATATAAATTGCCTATATGCATAAATATGCAAGTTAACAGCTGTTTTGTGTTTTATTTTAAAATGTGTTAACAAAGTAACGTGGCCCACGAAGTTCGCAATGTTTTCAGTGTGGCCCCCAAGTGAAAATAATTGCCCACCCCTGGGCTAAGCGCAACATTGGTGTAGGAATAATCGCTCTTTTCCACTGCAGCCAGGTATAGCGGCACAATTGCCAGCCAAGTAGCGCGAACGTTGTACAGGCACATACTGCAGGCTACCGAGCGCGACAAAACTGCATCAGACATCAACACGGAGGGAACCTGATGTTTGCTAAATTGCTCTTGTTGTAGCCTATGTTGAATTAAAGCCCAAATACTAAGAAACAAGCACTGTGAGTATTTTGTTTGTGTAATAATTCTGTAAATTAGTGAATCTCTGATATCACCCCTGGTCTAAAAGAAAATTTAGCTTATGCCTAATTGTTGAGTCAAATGTATGTCTCTTGTGAAAGAGTAACATACTTCAAGTTTAAGTTAAGTTTATGTCATAATTATTTAATGAGCTAGTTTAGCCTAGACCACCTTGGACCTCTTGTGCTCATGGGTAAATATTCTTCACTCATCACTATGACTTCACAATACACAATTCCATAATGAACTTTCAAAAGCAAAGTGTAGCTAATGTCTAATGTAATATTAGCACCAATTTTGTATTTAGTCATCTGGATTTGTCACAGCAACATCGTCAAATTGGCCACAATGCATTTAGTAGCATCACTTCCATTAGTCTTTGAAGAGAAGAATATTTAGCCCAGTGAATTCATTCAGGTTTTATTAATGGTTGTGCATGTGTTTGTCTTTGACAGAATACATTGTGGGATCATCAAGCATGTTGTATACTGTACAGAAATCCATAAATGTGATACAGTATTTGATTAATAAATTACCTTTATACAAAGTAACCATTCTATGCTGGTCAGTGTGTGTGTGTGTGCATGTACTATTAATGTTTACTTGTGCTATATGGAAAGTCAGCCTAGAGCTCCTTAATGCAGAGAATGTACATGCTATAGCCGTGAACCTTAGAGCTACATGGGACTACATGGCCACACATTCAGTAAGTATGTGGTGAGTGATGGCTTCAAAGCCAAACAGTGTATAGCGAGCATAAAACATCCCTCTTCCACTGTCCCAGTTGACATCATGGACAGACACCCGGCTATAATAGAATGCAAATGCAATGCTTTTGTGAATGAAGGCAGTAGGCTCAATCAATATTATATCACCTCTCACCTGCTCTCTCTGCCCTTATTTACTTTCTCTTACCTCCATCCACCCATTTATCCCTCAGCCATGAATGTGCCTCTCCCTCACCCCCGTGTGTGTGTGCGCGCGTGCCAAATAAATAGGCCATTAACAGTAAAGGCCTATTTCCTGGGAGGGGAGCCACAGGGCTGCTATGAGAAGTGCCGACACAGCAAGAATACAAATGGAGAATGGGAGTTGAGATACAGTACACACACACACGCATACTTATTGAAAGCAAGTACAAATGTAGGCACACTTTCTAACACACAAGGCTAACTAACACACACACACACCAGTATATAGATTTCCCCCCAGTGAGAAAGCAGTGATCTTATCTTGGTCCTGGCATTGCTGACTAAACTGTCTCCTCACTAGAAAAATACCTTTGCTCTTTCTCAGTATTAAATCATACAAACACTTCCCTCTTTCAGTCTGTATGCTTTCAAAGTTCAACTAGTCAAGGTGAACTCACTTCATTTCACTGTCGGAAGTTTTAATTAATTGCACAATTAAAGACAGGGCTAGTTATTCTATTGTCAAAAACGCTTGTTAACTTCGAGTTCAAATCAAAACAATATCCCTCAGCACCGCACCCTCACATTGAAGCGCATTGTGAAGCAAAAGCGTAGTACTAAGGCTTTGTTCTACATGTTCCTACAGCGCCAGGGCTGTGTAGAAGTAGTAGTCTCGCGACACCATCCTGATCTTGCAAGCTTCAGTTAAACTTCGCCACGAGATTCTGTCTGGAAACAATTGCATATTTGTCCGAGTAGAAACTGAACATATCAGCGTTGTATTGGTAGCTATACGGGCATGATTTAGATGTTCATCCAAAGTATATTTTGAAAGTGCCTGCCCATTTCAAACAGTTTCGATGGACGGTTCCATGTGGATTTGAGAGAAATAATCCATCTGGCATGTCAAGTTAGACTTGAAGTACCAGATTATTTGTAATTAATTAGCGAAAATTTTTGAGAATTTGACAAAAAGTATATTAGCTTGAAATAGCTATACCTTTAAATGTTCTATTTGTTAGTGTGTGCAGTAAACAATCAAGTTCAAAGTAAATACTCAAACAAATCTACGGATGCAACAAACGCTAGCTACACTACACACTCTAAAATCACTGGCAGTGTGTTTGTGTGTTTGAGTGTCGTGTCCTGTAGTGTTTCGAAGGACCGAGGCAACAACGAGGGAGTAAGGAATAACAAAAAAGGTTTACTCTTACAGAAAGTACAAAACAACGGCATGAAAGCAAAATAACCCGCAAGGGTTGCAGGTAACACAAACATTTTAAAGACACGCTGACAGCAATCATCCACATATGAGACAGGTGTGGGAGTCCCTGATTGTCACCTGTCTCAGATCACGTGTGAGAGCGCGCAGGAGCGGCGGGCACTGCCCCGCCCCGGGACTGCGGCGTGACATGTCCAGTCAATGTGACAGGTGTCCAGGCAGGTGTGCGACTCGTGTATCCTCTCCTCGCAGTGAATACTTTGAGTGAGTGAGAGAAAATAAAGGAGGTCGGGCATGCAAATACAAAGCCATACACCCATAACATTTTCACAAATGGCATACTGTCCATACTGAGGATTTGTGATTTAGCTAATTCTGAAAAACATAAATAAATAAAAAATATATTAGGGGTCTGTATTTACAGAATCAATACTTAAAATTAACTACATTATTTATTGAATGTATTTTCCTTCTGTTATGATCTGTCAAAACGGATTACCATAATTTCATCATACTTGTCTCGATGACATTCATAAATGGATGCCTCAAAACTTTCTTAATCTTAACAAGACTGAGGCACAGTAGGACTACTTCAATTTGGCACAGAAAACACAACACTCATATTGCAAACATACTAGGTTCATACTCCCATTTTATTACTCCAGTATGTTTTTGACAGTAACCTTATGTTGAACAGTCATGCAACATGCACCATACAGTCATGCTATTTTCAACTTTGGAAAATCTCTAAAATGAAGCCATTCCTTTCAAATCAATCAAACTAACCGTCAAAACTTTGAAACCTTTATTAATGCTTTTGGCTCGATTATTGCAGCAAAAAGTTTCTGTCCTCTTCCAAATAAGGACTTCAACTGTGTATTAGGGTCATATACGGGTAAAAACATATATAGCTCTGGGGGTGGGGGTAATGTTCTGAGATCAGTCTTACATTTGAAAGATGATTTACAGATTATAGTCACACATTCAAGAGACAAATTCTAAAAATACTTTTTCGTTTTGTGGTCGAGGGAGGAACCACAATGCTTCACTTTGCAGGTTTTCTTTTCTCGCAAATATACAACCGTAATCTCTGAATATTACCCCCTAATACGCCGTCGTACATTACCCCTGCCTATCTTTGCACTGGCTTCCTGTTAGTTTTAGATTAGCATTTTACTTATCACTGTCAAAGCTTGAAATGGTTTGCCTCAAGATATATTTTAACTATGTATGTGCCACCACGGCCCTTTTGAAGTCCTCAAATGCTGGTAGTTCCTAATTTCATGAATAACAAAAGTGAGATAGCATTTGCTATCAGGACTCTCAGTCTTGGGAAAAATTCTCCAAAGATTAGGATTTCTAAATCTATCTCTTCATTTAAGACTCTTCTTAAAATGCACTTTATAGTCTAGCCTTGTGATTCTCTATAACTTCACACACAATTTGTTATGTTTTATTGTATTATGTTAATATTGTTCTTAGCATTTTCAAGAATGTTGTCGTTTTTACCCTGTAAAGGACCATCTAAGCTGTTTTGGAAAGGTGCTATTCATAAATATGTGTAACAATTGTTATAAAAAGTGTATTGTCATAATTTGACATGTTCAATGTTGTCATAATTTGGCATTTGTTTTATTTGAATTTATTGTGTGCACATATTGGATTTTTATTGAGTAGCTTGAACATCGTGCTACTGTCACAAAGGGGATATTATGCAGCATAATAAATTCCCACAAAATGAGAATACATCCTCCTCTTCCTTCATACCCTAACTCTTCTCATCTACCTCTGCCTCTAGGCATGAATACAGTCAAAATAATATATTGAAAGGGTAAAAAAAACATCCAATAAAATGTAGGCACTTGCAGGCATGTGTGTTGATGTGTGTGTGAAATGTTTTTTTCTATTTTTTCCTCTTCTCTATTTCTCCATCCTCTGTGTAATATATGTGAGAAGATTCTACTTTCCAATTTCCAACAATGGACCTTCTTGACAATCTAGCTGTCTAGGGTCAAGCCTGTTTAAACATTACTTTATAGATGCACCGTGAGTCATCATGTGAAATGTAAATGATGTCACTCTGTATGCACTTAAGGTGTACATACTACACCTTTATGGTGAGTAGGTGTTGATGTATATCACGACCACAGGGAGCTGTCAGGGTTATGATAGATTCAGCATCTACCTGTATAACAAATATGACCAGAACAAAACAGATTGAGATGTGAGCCACATTCTCACCCTCACCAGGGTACAAACCAGATGAGCAGATGTGCCTCTTCAGCTCATTGGGATAGAATTATAAAAAAGTTTATCCCAGCTTTTTTTCTTCAATTTGCAAATGGGGACTGAAAGTAGCCTACAGTACAGAAAACAGTTTGTGTAATGAAGCCACATGCCAGATTAGGGATGTAAATGGTAAATACACTTCATTTATACAGTATAGTGTAGGTCTCACACTTTACTGCAACTCAACCTGCTATACAGGACTGGCTCATATTTAATACCCATTCACACACACATTCATACTCCAAAGGTGGTGTCAGCCATGCAAGACGCCATCCAACCACCAGGTGTCTTGCTCAGGGGCACTCAGCCAGGAGGCAGCGGGGTTCAAACCACTGACTTTTTGATCATCTGTCACCCTCGCTCTACCCACCGCTGCTGCCCACTATGGTAATGAGTCACAGGGGAGGGAGAGGTGGGAGGGAATGGAATTAATATCACCAAAGGTGCTATACCTGTAGTATTTATCAGTTAAGCTTCAAATGAAACAACAATCCTAATAGCAGTCACAAGTATTTATTTAGACAGTAAGAAGAAAGGTGGCTAGTGGTTTCATAGGCTGCTGTACAACCTTTGACATGAGCTTGAAGGTAGCTTTTGCAAGCTAAATGTAACTGTATAAGATAATGACACTTTTTGTAGATTATAAGCACAATTTCTATTTACACATTTTAAATGTTTAATTTAATTAAGTAGATTTGTCAATTTATTGTTAGTAGTGATAGTTTATTATAGTTGTCTATAACTGCTGTTTTATATTTTATTTTTCATTTTTAGTCTGTGAATCCAAACTTCATAAAAGGTAATTTCCCTTTACTGTCTTATAGGCCAACACCAGTATTTTGAATCAAATGTTGGCCATGATGTGGAGACAGTGAAGGACTTCGAAGAGAGACATGGGGGATAGAAACTAACTTGGGTTGGTTGAATTTAAGACATGCATAACATTGTGATCAGGTTACAAGGGTTTGGATGCGCAGTCCAGTTATCAGCAAATTGCATTATAGTCTAGACTGGACGTTACTACAGCTTGGACCATGAGCAGCGCCGAAAGAGCGGCCTTATCATTCTGGGCTGGTATTCACCTTCATCTTAAGGCTAAAAGTAGTTCCTAACTTATAAAATAAAAAAATAATGGGCGTGTCAGTCCTAAATTTAGGACTCCTACATTTTTTGTCAGAGTAATTCACAAAAGTGAATTACCAGAGTAATTCACAAAGTGAATTACTCTGGATGAGAGTGAGGTTTAGGGGGGTGAGTGTAACGGTGGCCAGCAGGTAGCTGTGCAGTAAATTGAACCTCACTCTCTGACACCTCATAGGACGGTCTGATGCAGGCCAGAGTCCATGGGTTTTTGGCCTGCCTTGTAGGAGCGTCCGCTCTCTGCGTGGGAGATCGGGGTTCAATTCCCCGAGGGGGACGGGCGATCTCCGCCACACATATTTACATACAAGTTTGAATAATGAAAATGTCGATATATTGTAGCTGCCAATGAAGCTGCTATTTTTGACAGGCAATGTCCATGAAGTCACTGATAGACTGATCCCCTATCAGCCAATCATTGTTCATGAAACATGGCATCATCCATAGCAACAGGGTCAAACCCACCCTTTCTCTTAGCTTCTCTTAGAGTTCTTTAAATTCCTTAGTGAAAGCTTTGTGGGTTGCAACCTGGAATAGAATTTAGGAGGTAACTTTTAGTTAGGAACTTTTTGTGAGATTTAGGAGTACTCTTAGCGCTAATATAAAATGCTTAGTGAATACCAGCCCTGATGTTGTAGAGGGAACAATTGCAGGGCAATTGGTTGTCCAGGACGAGTGTTGGGCAATATTACAGTAATTACTGTAATATTAGTACTTTTCCAGTAACTAGTGTAACTACTTTTAACTAATTACTAATCCAAGTTATGTTACATTACTGCGTTACAAGAACAAGATTTCTGATCCTATCAAATTTAGGGTAGGCTAACTGAACCAACCTGACCCATTAGGCCTATTAGACCTATTTGACTCATGCTTATTTTAAGTCGCATTGGATAAATGTCTGCTCAATTCTGTAAATGTAAAATTGTGATGAAAACAGCATCCACAACCAATACCATACAATGGTTTCTATGAAGGAACAGCTAATCTTACAAGATTATGATTTCAAAGATCCCCAAATCTGCCTCCTACCACAGCAAAAACAGAAAAAAGAAAACAAGATGGAACATTGTGTTTTATAATGCTAAATGGTAAGGCTGTTGGAGTGACATGGCATCTTCCCTGACAGCCTGCAGCCCAATGATGTTCTTGATGACCTTTGTAAATCCATGTGTCTTTTTGATCCAAAGTAAATCTACCAAGATATATGTATAAAATGAGCTGTACAATTAAGAGTAGCATGTAATTCAACAAATGTCATATATCATTCAATGACATGATATGCAAGTCATATTTCATATAATAAACTTCCTATGTGAAATTACTGTGTAGAACCTCGGCAGCTGTTGCTACTGTAGATATAAAAGAGAGTTCTAGAGGATTACCGGACTTGAGGGGCTTATGTATTTGTATTTGTTGAGAACTGTAATGTCAAGCTTCTATGTGCTAATATTTCTTGTCTGTCATTTACAGGTCTCACAAATGATCAGAGTGTACAACTATCAGCACAGTCGAGCATCCAAGGCTGTGGAAAATTGAATTATGGCAGCTTGATTTTTGGGTTCGTGGACTCCCTACAGAGCATGTCAAACACGGCTGTGAATATAGTCAAAGCCTGGCACTCCACATTTTCTTGATTGCGAGACACTGCATGCGGTGTGCACATGTTTGTGTCTACGATTTGCACTCAAACGCAAATGTGTATATGTGTTTTTAAATAACTAGATTAAATAATTTGTAACAAATAAAAGGACAAGTTGCAATATCCAGAAGATGAAAATGTGTCTGTGAAACATTGTTTTCTGAACATGCAGAAACTGACTGTAAAGAAAACAAAATCACATAAGTAATGCATGACAGCCTAATAACTATAATAATTGTTAACCAAAGGATCAATTCTTTAGTCCTCTTCTTTTCACGATGGATAAATTGTCATACCTCGAGCACAGATGCTGGCATTTGCTAATCTATAATCTTTGTTTTTCCCCAGCAGCATAAAACCTGATTTCAGAAGAAAGTTGTTGAAATAGAATAGATTTCCAATGTAATCAGACTGTATGGCAAATACAAAATGCTTACTTACACACACACACAGTTAGTACATTCATACAAACACACAATATTATAATACACTGTACTGTGTATATTTAGTTATTTTTATCACAAAATCGTAAATGTATTTCCCAATTAAAAGAGAGAAAGTAACCGCATGTCTCTTCAACCAGAGCCATCTAAAATGTAATATTGCTGAATGATTGTTGAAAGGGCCTTCTGTGTCTTCACCTTGGGAGAGGAAATAATGAAAAAGAGTGGATGCCTCTCTGTCCCCCTTTATTTCTACTCTCATCATTTTAGAGGAAATGGAGAGGAGTGGTAGAGTCCATAACCTACAAGGTCTTGTGTGTTCTCTAATGTTCCTCAGGACTGGTCCTTTATCTCTCACGCCTGTTATTTTTTTGCAATGAACAGAAAACCATTGTTTTAGAATTATGCCATTTTAAAATTGACAATCAGTAATAGCATACAGCCATTTCCATGAAGTGCCTGCCTGTGTGTATTGATATATACTGTACTTTTCCCTGACAGCTGTCAACATAGCAAGTGTTTGGCTTGTGGAGAAATTAGGAAGGACCCACACGAGCAGCGCAAAGCTCATCAAGACACGATAAAGCATAATTGGGTGGGAAGGATTACCACCGTATTTTTAGACATTCTGCAAATGCTCAATGAAATTGAGCGCAGATAATCTCCAAAGTATACCAACTCATGACACAGTTGCCTGAATTCACTGTAGCATTCATGATTCTGCCAGCGGTAATTTAGCAGAGAAGTGAGAAAATAAGTGGAACATCCGTATGAAGCTACGATGAGTCTTGGTTGGTTAACCTGACAAGTCAAACTTTTCCATTAACACAATACTGTGTTTTGGTGGCTAAATTGCTCTTGGCACTAGTTCTAAAGACCTGAGGTCAAGACAAATTGAATCAATGTGTTGTTCGAGAGATCACCTTTTCACAAACAAAGGCAAAATGATAATCAAGTAATTTTGTAAATTATAGGATGGACTTTATGTTGTTCCTCGGCAAAGTTATTTAGGTTTATCCCTAGTGCATCTATATTTAAGTATAAGCCAGAGGCCTAGCCCCTATACGTGACCCTTAACAGGCTTTAGTAGCCTACAACAGTCGGCTATTGGGCTTCTGTACAAATTCGCTGCCTTCCACAAATCGAGAGTTTAATAGTACGTGGACAGATGGTTTTGCTTTCACAACTAACGCTGTTGGCATACCGGTTTGTTTAATCTGCAGTGAGAAAATAAATAATAAAATTAATAATAATAAAAAATACGTTAAGACATTTTCAAAACAAGCACGGCATTTGTTGAGAAGTATCCGGATGGGGATGACCGAAAGAGAGAGAAACTCAGATGCATGGGTTATAAAGATGTCTGCATATAATTTTACCTCCAGCTCAAGTAAAAAATAAAAAGTCTGCCCTGAAAAACAGCCCCGGGGAAACTTGCAAATGTCACTTTATCCCAGTAGTTAATGGCAGTTTACAGCCGGTGAAGTCAGCGTTCTAATGTGCTGTGCAGGGCCTGCTCATGGTCCCGTGAGGCCCATGGGCACGTCATTTGGAGGCCTCCCACTTTCCAGTATTGATGTCTTTTTGTGGCATTGTGTTGCATAAAAAAATCAAAACTACACATCTTAGAGTGGCCTTTTATTGTGACCCGTCCAAGGCACACCTGTGACGTAATCATGCTGTAATCATGCTGCCAATAATCCCACCTCATGATGGAGGGATTATTGGCAAAGTGCTCAAGACTGAAAGCACTGTAGTGACATTGACTATTGAATTTCAAATGTTGATTAGCCGGGCATACTGGACAATACTGATACACACATCTCAGTATTTATGGCTTGCAGTTTGTGCAGGCTGAATTAATTATTTATTGTCTAAAAGGAAAATAAAAATGTGATTGATAATTATTCAGCTAATAGCAACATTGCCAAATAAATAAATAAATACTTCACAGAGCACTCAGTAACTTCCTCTGGACCTAGTGGATGTAACCAGTGATCTGTGTCAATGGTCAGACCACTGAATTGGCTACAACCCTTGCTTATGTTATATTAATTTTCAACTATTAATTGCATTCATCACTGTTCAATTCATTACTATATTCACTAAGGCAAAATATTATAACTATTGTTTCTGTTCTGTAAGTATTTATTAAACAGGTTGAATTTTGTTGGATCATTTGAGGTTTCAGGCATGACTGCATGGCAATGGCAAAATAGTTTTCATGGGTCAGGTCAGGAAGGGCCCCGTAGCAGATGTTTGCTTAAGGCTAGGGCTGGACAAAAATGTAATATCAATATATACATTGCAATATAATTTTTTTCAATAACTGATATGATTCTTAAACGTATTTCCTGTATTTCGATAAGCTTAATGACGGGCGTAGAAGTCAGTTGTATTCAAGGCAAACTACGTGCATTGATGACTTGCACTGGACAAGCAGCCAGTGCCAAACAGTATGGGCTGTTTTCACATGCCAGACAATTTGATTAACTCTCTCAACTAACGGCAAATGTAACAAAAAAGCTGTCATTATGTATTATGACAGCTTTTTCATGTCTTCTGTGAAACTGCAGTGCTAGCTTACCGTACCGGTACTAGCTGGCTGCTAGTAGGGCTGGGCAATATGGACCAAAAATAATATCCCGATATATTTAGGTTGAATATTGATGCACGATATATATCGGTATTTTCTAAAAAGTGTGCCCATTCTTTCTTTTTTTTATTGAACATACAACATTGAATTATTCAGACATTACATCAGCTAGACACATGCATTACAAAATACCATTAAATACAATACAAAGAAAAAAACATAATATAAGAATTACATTACTTACCACACAATTCTTCATATATTTGTAAAGTATGTGAGGCTTTTGTTTTTTTGTAATTTTCAAGGACTCGATAAACAAATTAAATTCCACCAAAAACAATATAAAATTAGGACGACTCTTAGAAATTTTTGCTTTATGAATATGACATTTAGCAAGTAATAAAATAAGGTTCACCAAGAAAAAGTGGGCTAAATATTATAACCTGACAAGCCAGAGGAATTGTTGTCACAAGTCCACCTGGGGAGCCGTACATTGAAATAGTTTGTGAATGGGTGAACCATATGGTTGTTTTAAACAAAAACATATGCCTTCATCAACCACCCGAACAACCAGACCCACACACCGCCAACCTGTGTCTGTACATCAATGGCGATAGAGATAATGATTACTAATGTAATGCATGTTTCAAAGGGACATGCCAATAGCAGAGCCAACAAAGTCCTTATGTCTATCTCTGGAGCCACGGCAGGCTACAGCAAAGCAAGTGAGCAGTAGCCTTGCTATAGGCTTATTTAATTGTTTTGTTTATCTGTTCGCAATAGGCTGCGCTATAACCTATAGACAGTATGCGTATATGCTACTAAATAAATATTTACCAACTTTATAGTTCGGTATGGCTGCAGATTAGTCTATTGACAGCCAAGGCATGAGAGGATCTGCACCACTTCTTCAGAGCTGTGCCATTGTGTGTGTGTGTGTGTGTGTGTGTGTGAGCGCTCTCTGGTGTCTCCGTCCCTTCGACACTCTGAATGTACTAAATCATATGCTCCGCACTCCACTCCTCACTCAAGCCAAGTGCAGGAATGGAGGGAGAGACTAACAAATTGAAAGATTAATTAATTAACACATAATATAACTATACCGATATAAACGATATTGTCAAATTGTATATCTCTTTTGAAAAAAAATACCAGTATAAATTAAATACCGGTATATCGCCCGGTACGGTACTAGACCTTTCCAGGGCCGGTCACAGCCGCTACTGACCCCTACTGGTGGACATAAATATAGCCTTCAATAATTCTATGTAAATAATGTATTGACAGACCAGAGCATGTGAGTGGAGCGGGAGCGAGCGGGCGGATTTTGGACAGAGCGCAGAGCGGCATTTTTAAAAAGATGGAGCTTTAGCGTTGCCCTTTGTCCCGCTCCAATTTCGCTTCGCTCACACCACGAGTCTGAAGAATGCTCAAGCCTGACCCAGATTCCAGTTGTGTCTTGCACAGTCAACAGTAGACTATTTTCAGTCAAACCTCAGGTCATTAATGGAGTTCACCAAAGAAAATGAGAAGTCATACAGGTGTGATAGAGGTCCTTATTTTAGTTAATGGTTGGCCCATGAGGCGTCTTACCAGGTGACAGCTATTTGATGTGGCAAAGTCTACAATTTTTAGTTATGCACAGGATTGCCAAGGAGACGCATGTCTAGGGTCATCTTCCCCAGTCCGAAGTCGGCAGAGGGTTTGGACATCTGGCACAGCATGATATCAGTAAGGATGCGGGGGCCATAGATGGCTGTCAAACAGTACGAATTAACTAACCTGACATGCTAGAGGAATTGTTGTCACAGTCCATCTGGGGAGCCGTACATTGAAACAGTTTATAAAGAGCAGCTACTTTCCAAAAAATACTTGCCAGTTGATTGGATGAACCATCTGGTCGTTTTCACTGTCGGTACACCTAAACCACGCCCATATATCTATAAACACATACTGATTGGAAAGTTCAGTTGCTACTCGGACACAATCAAAATTATTCTTAGGCTTTCCAGACTGATTCTCATGGCGAAATTAAACTAAAGCTCTCCCCTTTGGAGACAGCTTCTGGTAGAGAAATTAACATTTAATTCACAGGCAACAGCTCTGGTGGACATTCCTGCAGTCAGCATGCCAACTGCCCGCTCCCTCAAAACTTGCGACATCTGTGGCATTTTGCTGTGTGATGGAACTACATATTTTCCATCCATCCATCCTCATCCGCTTATCCAGAGTCGGGTCGCGGGGGCAGCAGCTCCAGCAGGGGACCCCAAACCTC
>JAODUH010088840.1:0-14591 GCA_027564835.1 Typhlichthys subterraneus | reverse complement strand
TACAGGTACAGTGTATAGACCCACAGTGATACAGTTACAGTGTATAGACCTACAGTGATACAGGTACAGTATTAAGAACCACAGTGATACAGTTACAGTGTATAGACCCACAGTGATACAGGTACAGTGTATAGACCCACAATGATACAGTTACAGTGTTTAGAGGAGCACGCACACGCATGCACACACGCGCGCACGCACGCACGCACACATACACACACACATACACACACACATACAGCCAAAGAGTGAAATGTGATGTCAGCATTGAAGAGATGTTTAAAACCCAAGCGAGATTCCAGGTGTAAATGAGGAGTGGCACTTTAAGGACTGCCACGATGGCATTCTCCTGCTGTAGAACCGACGCACAGCAGGTGTGTCACCACATTGTTCACGCTGTAGCTACGGTAACAACTATGTTTGAGCTAGGATGACACGCAATGTTTCACACGGGGCTGGTACGCACACGCACGCCTTTCCATTTTCTTGGGTTTGTAATTAAGGAATGCACTAATGTTTTACGTAGAACTGACTGTTCCTGATTGTCCTGTTGCAAGAGCAGATTGCTCATTGTTGTTTCGACATCGTTGTTTGGATAATTACATTGTGTCCCAAGAGGACTAGGATGCACTCTAAGCACTGGGTGAAAGGTTATTGCAATAATAAGCATGTTGTGGCTTGTGACAACATCCCAGACTGCACTGCAGCAACTCAATAAACAATTTAACCAACACAATACTGTATAAAAGTATCATTCACAAGAGTCCAATTTAAGGGATTGTTCAGACCCGAGATGGGAAGAGCACACAGAGCAACAACTGACGTACAGAAAACCAACTACACACACGCACACGTGTTCAGCAGGCACCTGCGACCAAGCTAAGAGAAAAACATGTGTTCTCACCCGTCCACCAAACAATGTTCAACACTGTTGGTTACCACCCCCCCCACACACACACAGACACACACACATGTGCACACACACACACACACACACACACAACTTGCTCTCACCCAGGCTCAGAATGTACCAGTCCAGTGTTAAATTAATGGTTTCCTCCCGGTAACTGTAAACCTGTGTGACCTGCGCCCGCTACCTGACGTAAGGACAGAGGACCTTTGTAAGTGAATTTGTGTGTGTCTCCACCATTCTCTCCACACACGGACAGTGGTTGTCGCTGGTGACACTCCAACGCACACAGCTATGTCCTGAGTCAGCTGATTTACAGTAGAACGGAACGTTGATGTGTGTGTGTGTGTGTGTGTGTGTGTGTGTGTACCCACATTGCATATATATACAGTACAAATGTGTTTGGCTTTGTGTGTTATATTTTTACATGTTATTGCTATGTGGTAACTCCAAGGCTGATATTTCTAGCAGTGTTGATGACCAACTAACCTTGTTTATGTGGCGTCCATCAGTGTCAACATAGCATGCTAATGCTAGCTGCTAGCCTTGCGTTGGAGACAGTTTTAGCTTGTGTGCATGCTGCCCTGTAGAAACACACGTATAATCGCCTGGTTGGTTTTCTGGTTTTGTGACCTTTTGAAAACAAATGGAATCGCAGCGAACCGTCAAATAAACCTCTGAATAACAATATTCATTCAAACAATTTCAATAGGATTTGTACAGTCAGCCATTTCAAAGGTCCCGCAGACCCAGAAAATAGTTGTGTGTGCATGTGTGTGTGTGTGTGTGTGTGTGTGTGTGCGTGCGAGTGTGTGCGCGCGTGTGTGTGTGTGAGTGTGTGCGCGTGTGTGCGTGTGTGTGTGAGTGTGTGAGTGAGCAACTCAGAGTCTCGGGGGGAACATGCAAATGAGGTCTGTTATCTGTCTCTGGGCCATGATGTCATCGTGCTCCATAATAACAGGTGACTGCATACAGGGAACAAATGCAAATGTTGTTTTCTTAGCTGGGCCTGTTTTACATGCTGCAGAGGGGCAGGCTACTATTGTTCAAGACCAGAAGTCCATATTTGGGCGTTTGGTCCTCCCACAACTGACCAGGCATGGTAAACAACAGTGGAGCCGTAATGAGCTTCTGACAGGCCTGTTGTTATGGTAATGTGCCGTGTGAAGGAGGCCAGTCGTTACGGGTTAGCAAGGGGTCAACGCAGGCCTGTAAGTGAAAGTGACGTTAATGACTCCATGACAGTCCATCTGTAAACTAGTCAGGACAGACTATCATGTAGTGTGTTTCTGTGTGAGTGATTGTGCTGGTTTATGGGCGGGGGCGTCAGAGGTCTCTCTCTCTCTCTCTCTCACTCTCTCTCTCTCCCTCTCTCTCTCACTCTCTCTCCATCTGTCTCCCTCTCTCCCTCACTCTCTCTCTCTCCTTCTCTCTCTTTCTCCTTCTCTCACTCACTCTCCCTCTCTCTCCTTCTGTGTGGGTCTCAATGCGTCTGTCAACCATGTTGGGTGTTCTATACACACACACACACACACACACACCCCACACACACACACACACACACACACACCGCAGCGTTTGCATTGTGTATCACAGTGTTCTTTTCCCGCCTAATTTGCTGGTACTCTGGGCGCATCGCAGACGTTAACTGTGCGGCGTTATTGGTCATCGCTGCACTGCCCCCCTGCCCCTCCCCCACCGTGTGTCAACTGACCGCGGCTCCTCCTAACGCCGCGCCGCTCTCTACTCCTCCTCGTGCGCGCGCACCCTATTAAATAAGCACTTAACCCCGCGCCGCGCTGCACCGCGTCTGTCAGGGGTGTTACGCAGCTTATGTTGTCGATCGGCGCCAGTGCCGGCGATGATAGCTTTTCCGCATGTGAGCTTTGCCTCTCGTCTCCGCTCCGCTACGTCATGAAGCCCGCGGTGGAGGAAGGCGTTATAGGCAGCGACAGTTGGTGGGAGCTGCTGTAGGCAGGCGGCCTGATTACCATGAACTATCTACAGCTGGGGCACGCTAATGAGCAAAACTGTCCCATCGGCACATAATTGGCGTTTAGGAAGCCACGGACCGTCGAAAGAACACTCCAGCCTCCGCCGAGATGCCATCCACTCCTCTCTTTCTTTCTTTCTTTCTTTCTTTTTTGTTTCTTTCTGTCTTTGTTTTAGCTTGTTTATCATTTACTTTGGTATTAATCTCCACAGTGTGTGTGTGTGATACTGTATTGAAGGTAATTCATGGAACAAGAAATGAGTTTGAGAGATCATTGAGGATAGAGAGGGCTAGACCAGGGGTTCTCAGCTTTGTTGATACGAGCGGTGCTCACCACTTCATGTTGCTATTTACAGAGCCAGGGCTGTGTAGAAGAGCAGAGCGATACTGTTTGAGCTCGAAGCTTGAAAGAATGACTGACCCTGCCTTTAAGCATATACTCAGAGACATTATATAAGACTATAAGGATTTTTATATGCTTCCTACCATATATTCTTAGATGCCATTGGAACTATTTGGAAATCATATTTTCTCAATTTAGCTAGTTTGATCTGAAAATCATATTTTCTAAATTTAGCTAGTTTGATCTTATCTTCATTTGATGATTTTGTCTGACATAGGTATTTCTCCATGCTTGCTCACTGCAGTAATTTCACTAATAGTTAATGTATCAAGCTAGCTAGCATCTTAATTGTTTGATGTGAACTGCGTGAAGTGATTGATTCATGACAGGTTGGCGTGATGTGTCACATTCAAGCTTTATTAGCCAAATGTTTAAGTGATTATTTGACACAATGTTTTTATTGGCACAAATAGTCGCCATAGACAGATATGCACTTTTCCAAAAAAAGAATAATAATAAATATTATTATTATTAATTTATTTTTACATGTATAACTAATTCGCGAACCCCCAGGCAGTAGGCTCCGTACCCCCAGGGGACCCAACGTTGAGAACCACTGGGCTAGACAATGAGAGAGAAGGATGGGGAGATGAAAGCCATGGCGCATCACAGAGGAGAGTGGAGTAGAATAGAGGACTCAGGGGTGTGGTTAGGGATTGGTGGGGGGGGTTGTAGGGGGATGTGTATGGGGACTGCGAGCAGAAACGATATTAGCAGCGCGTTATAAGTCAGGGAGCAGGGATTTGAGGGATACAACGAGAAGGTCAAGCAATAAAGAAATGTTCTACACACTTTTTCATGCGCCGCTGCCCTCAGAACCCTCCGGACTGCAGCAAGGCTCGTAAGCTGGTGTGCAACATCAATAAGGGCTGCGGCTACGGCTGCCAGCTGCACCACGTGGTCTACTGCTTCATGATCGCGTACGGCACCCAGCGCACGCTCATCCTGGAGTCGCACAACTGGCGCTACGCCACGGGCGGCTGGGAGACCGTCTTCCTGCCCGTCAGCAACACCTGCACCGACCGTACCGGAACCACCACCGGCCACTGGTCAGGTACGGTGCGCACGCACACACACACACATCATTGAGCTGTAATGGTATGAATACATTTTGGTGCATACATTCAGCATATATAAGCACACTTGAACCACATGTCACTGCCTGCTGTCAATGTACTCACTGTTAAGTCGCTTTGGATAAAGGCGTCATCATTAAATGACGTTCAAGACACAAGTGTCTCCTGGACTGCACGGGTCAAGATGGGACACAAGAGAGTGTGGTAAAAGCCCCAAAGAGACATAGATGTGTTTACAGTCCCAAATTGCACTTGACATTGGCGTTTTAGTAATAGCAGACACTCAGGCAAATAAACGTAAACAACAAAATAACCAATATTTGTCAATAGGAATAATTAATTGTATATAGCATTTGCATTGCTCTCATCGCAATGCAAAGCATTCTGAGAACAGTCAAAAATGTATTTCTCCTCAGTCTATGGGTATATTTATATATAGGTCTATGTGGATGTAAAGATATGGTTGTGAAATTGATTTTACTTATTGTGTCATTGTTATTGTTATTGTGTGTTAATCATCTGCCGGTTCCCCTGCTGTGACTGGTTGATTTCTACAGTCTGTTAGTGGAAACGGCTCCTGGTCGTGACAGTATTGTGGCATTACAAAGCAGCGTGCGTCCATGAGTACTGCGCAGCACAACACTAATGTTGTAATGTCTGTCAAACTGACAGAAGTTAAGCATCGGTAAACAAGGATCAATGAAGACTCGGAGTGTCGCTTCATGAAGGGTTCATGGCTGCTCACGCAGTCTGTTCCAATATCTGTCTCCCGCTATACTGTTGCAGCATTCACTCAGCTCTTCATTTTTCTCATATCGCTTCATTTGACTTGTGCTCTCTACCTTTTTATCTCTTGCGCTCCCGACACATTTCTTTTATTTTTCTTCTTTTTTTCCCCTTTCACATCCTCATTCACTATCCAACCACATCCAACGAAAGTGGCCCAGCACACTTGCCGTCTACTGCTAAGTCAGTAGCAAGTCGTATTTGAAAGGTCCACTAAACCGCTTCCCTCTGAAAACAGCACTTTCTGTTGTGTATGCTACTGTCTTTATATGCACACCAGTGCTATGTACAGTACTACTGTAAAAAATAAATGAAACCTCATTGTGTACTCATGAGGTTTTATTATTTTGTACTCATGAGGACTCAATGAGTCCACCGGTTTATACTGTGTGCTGCAATTAATACTGGGTGTTGCATTGTATTCATGGCTTCAGGCTGAGCTTTCTTTGGGGTCAAATGTTTGTGTGTGTGTGTGTGCTTCTTGACCATATTTTTGTATCTATGTAAAAAAGTAAAAGGTTTTCTCTGAGCCATTTGCCTTAAGATGTGAGCAACGTATAAACATGGAGAGCATTTGTGTGCGTTGTGTGTGAACGGGGCTATTTCTGTCAGACCATGTAGCTACAGGGGGAGATGCAGAGAGCGGTCGGGCCATCATATTGTAGGACATGCTATGATTCTTTCTGTAAAGCAATACAGATTATAGAGGGAGCCTTTGCTATTGGACAATACAAACGTAGAATTGTATAATTTCTCTTTTGTTTATACTTTAGTGAGTTATTTATGTTAGAGCGGCAATCGACTTTATCAAGGGAGTGAATGGTTTTAGGAATGCTGATTTACAGCAGGTCAGTCCTCTCTGTGGGTGAAACACATCTTGGTAACAATAAATATTTGATCATATTTCTGATCTCCTGTAACCATAACCTCACAGCAACTCTCGCCAGGGCAGGGATTTGACTATATGCCCAGGACTGGCTATTGTCTGTTGTATTTTGATACACAAATAATTTGCCAAGAAACATGTTGACAATCTTAATATTGTGGGATGAGAAGACTGGCAGAGGTTGATTTCACCTCTGAATGTCAGCCTGAGCCTTCTAAAGCATGCTATTTGCTGAATGCTAATGCTTATGCGCATTGAACGTTGACGAGGTTGTGGGGGATGTACCGTAAAAGGTATAATGTGTGTATGTGTATTTAGCTTAGTTTTGGCTACAATCACAATTGCTTATAGGCCTGCATGGGTGGAGCTACCATTAGAAAAAGTTGTGTTATCGCCTGAAAGCAAATCAAGGCATGTTATTGGGCATAACACAGCTTATCCATGCAGTGCGTCATTTACACCGACCTGTTTTTGCTCAACACTGCCCTCTTGTGGACATAAATTATGCATCCTCAAGCACGTACCGGTAGTAGCCTAGTGAGTTTAATACTGAACACACAGAATGGCTAACTGTAACCAATCTCCTGTGGAACATTGATCAAAGAGCTAATTTGCCCAGACGTCAATGTATTCCTACAAGACTGTATGGAGTTAGAATGAAGTGTGAGTCTGGCAGAGAGGGTGTGAAGAAAATGTACTGTTCCCCATCCTGTCACATCGCAAAGCAGCAGTGTCTGACTGACATCAGACATAACACCCCTGGAACCCTGGATTTGTACTGAATCCACCACAGATCATAGGACGGAAATGGATGAATTCTGTTTCTAGAGTGGACTCTTGCGCTTAAAGGAAGCAGAGCGTAAATGTTAAATAGCGTGAAGTTGAGAGGAGATTTTGAGTAGCTTTGTGATCTAATTAGCTACTATTGGGAGAATGAGGCACTGCCTAACAGTATATTTGTGCCAAGAAGTGCAGGCCTCAAAAATATGCCCACACTCTCTTATGCATATCCAGCCGATGCTCTTATATAAGCAAAGACGGGGTTGGGAATATTTTTATCGTTCAATTTTTAATGCCTTTACCCATTTATATTCAGTTCGTGCTCTCGCGCACACACACGGGCTCAAATGGAAGCCTGTTTCAGTGGCCTTGTTTCTAAGTTGTTGTTCTTTTTTTTATTTATTTTTTGTGTGTAGCCTTTCCGTGAAAGGCCACTTTTAATTAGTCATTATGCCATTATTCAGAACGCGTGTTGTGGAGGTTGTGTTCGCGCAGCTCCAAGCTAGTTCTTAACTCGCCCCTTTTACACACACACACGCACACACGCACACACACGCGCACAAACCTCATACACACTGTCACACACATGCTCGCACAGCCCTAGCTAATCTCATCTCACCAGAAGGGATATGCCTGGCATACACAACCACTGTTGAACCCAATGAGTTTTGTATGTGTTAAGTCTGCAAATGTGTGTTTGGGGCTCCGAGACATGCTTGCATTCAAACGCATTCCCCACTACGTCCTCGCAGGCACGCATTGCGGCGCACACACACGTGCGCGCGCACGTGGCCGAGCGCACGGCCTCGTGTTTGGAACGGCTCTCTGTAGGCCTGGCAGAGGCAGAGAGAGGTAGCCTGACCTTCCCAATCAGCCAGGCTCACCCCTCTACACCCTGGGCTCCTGCCAGTCAAAGACGCTGGACCTCCAGAGAGGGGGAGGGAGGGGGGGGTTACCTTGTCTCCCAGACCCCCTTCCCCCCACAGCATGGGCACAGAGCAGCTCACCTTGGCCTTTAAAGAAGGGCGGCAAAAGAGTAGCTGTCACTCAGGAGCGCTGTACCACCTAAGGAGAAAAAGGGATTTTTGAGTCACCCTGGGAAAGAGAATAGCAATGACTCTATGCCATTAAGGCCCAGCGATAAGGGCTTTTTGTTTGTTACATTTTTCACAGCATCAGCGCAAATATTTCATGGTGTTTTATTCTGCCTGTATAAAAAACGCAGATCTGACACCAGCTAGGTTAATTGACCCTTTTTGGAAACTGGTAACTTCTTATTGTTTTAAACAATACAACTGTGGAATACAATGCAATGATTTGGTGTTTTTCAGAATAATAATAAATAAGAAGAAGAATAAATATAGTTGACAGTGAAATGCCCCTTGAGTGAATTCCTTCTAGGAGCAGCACAGCATCTGGCAAATTGCCTGACCCTGGGGATTAGGAGACTCAAGGATGCTTAATGTTCTTACGCTCCCCATAGACTTCCGTGAGGAGCAGTTGTCAAATTAGAGAAGCGTTTTGCTTTTCAGCCAGGGTTTCCATGGTTTTAGTGGTGAGGCTCATTGAAAACAGGACCACAAGCTGAATGAACTTGGATGCAAATGTAATGAATTCTCATAAGTCGACGTGTATCACTAACTCTCTACATTTCCCTCTGATCCTGTGTTTAGGTGAGGCCCATGATAAGGACGTCCAGGTGGTGGAGTTGCCTATAGTGGACAGCCTCCATCCGAGGCCCCCCTACCTTCCCCTGGCCATCCCAGAGGACCTGGCCCACCGCCTGCACCGTCTCCATGGCGACCCGTCCGTGTGGTGGGTCTCCCAGTTCGTCAAGTACCTGGTGCGCCCCCAGGCATGGCTGGAGAAAGAGATCCAGCAGACCACCGCCAAACTAGGCTTCAAGCACCCCATCATCGGGTAGGGACTGTGATTCACTTGGCTTTAATTTGCTCTTTTTTTACTTAACGTGATATTACCTTTTTCATGTATTGCTAATAGGTTATACAGTAATGATTCAGCCTACTACCCATTCATGAAATCCTTTCCATTTGCAGTTATGATAATCTGGTATCTGTGTGTGACATTCCTTTGGCAATTATCTCTGCAGTGCTCATACAGCAGTCTTTGGTCTACCCAGAGAGGACAGACAGAACTAAATAGAATATAATTTGCCCCCCGGTGCAGGCCTGATGCTGTTTGGTTACAAATGAATCACTTACCGCTTACAGTACCTACTTAGGTGTCACCAAAATGACAAAACCCAGAAAGTAAGACAAGTTGAGATTCATGAATGTATGTAACTCACGCACAGCACAATACAATGTGCAACCTAATATCCATGATTCCGATTGTTAGCGAAGAACATTTCCATGCATTGCTAAATGTGAAACTGAAATGTCAAATTGTAGCTTTAACATTAAAAAGGCCAAAGAACATCAATTGGTTGGCAGCCAGTAACTTCAACAGTAATATCATCATAATGCAATGTCTGCCCATGTCTAAATAGTGTGCACATTTACAGTAAAGCATTCTGAATGGCCAGTTTTAATGTTAAAGGTAAGGTCAGCTATTGCAAGCTATTTGTAAGCTAATACGCATTTTGTCAAATTCACCAAATATATCCCAGCATTTTGCTAGCTTACTTACTATGTGTTGAAAAAACATGATATGATACTACACAGACCTGGCTCCGTAAATAGCAACATAAACAGGGGTACCAGCAAACCAGCATTCCATGCTGGTTCCAGCATGCATAACATACCTTATGCTGGTGACCAGCAATGCTGGATTTTTTTAGCAGGGCCCCTAGCAACAAAACAGCTCAGCTTGAGCAATGGGGAGGTTAAATGCTTTGCTCAGGGGTAGATCCTGAGGCCAGTGTTACTTATTCACCTGCCATCTGGTTTTCGTGGAGGATTTAAACTGACAACATTCTGGGACACTGGCCCATGTCTCTAATTCCCTAACATTGACCTCCGCGTGTCTCTCTTTGCACTTTTCCTTCCACAGTGCCGTGTGTCTCGATGAGAGGTCATGCCTGTGCCTGATTCATTGTTCATCTGCCAGTGCGTCATGCTAATACCATTAGGGCAACATTGTTTGAATTACAGCAAAACCTTTCTGAAAAATAAATGTGCTCTCAGTAGTGAAAGCACTTTGGAGGAAAGCGTCTATCGCATGGGGTGGGGTGGTACAGTATTTATTTGTCTTGTTTGTTTGTTAACTGCTTATGCAGGTCATGCCGTCTACATAATGTTCACAGACTGCATGCTAACCTCTTCCTCTTGATTGAATCCCTCAATCTAGCCGTACTGTATATTCCTTTAAAAATGCAGCTACACTTTTTCATTCTTTTCAAGGTATATTGTACGTAACTTCTAGAATTAGTTTGGGCCTCACGGTATATCAGTATATCATGTTGTCCGTTGCTGAGAATCGCACAAAATAGATTCTCTGTTTTCCCATGTGGTCCTCATGTTTCACTACAAACACAGACAGGTTCAAACATTGTGATTGTAGTTGTGAAGCGTAGTTTCCACACGCTGTCTGACTCTTTGGCCTACTACAGCCTGCACTTTCACTTCAGTTGTCCTCTCTCTCTCTCTCTCTCTCTCTCTCTCTCTCTCTCTTTTTTTTTTCTCCCCCATGTTTCTTGCTCATGTTTTTGTATAGCTTGCTTGTCCCAAGCGTTCCTGCCGCTCAGTGCAATTCCCCCGCTCGTACGCTTGCTTCACCCCCCACCCCCCACCCCCACCCCCACCCCCCTCTCTCTCTGTGTCTCCCAGCGTGTCTCTATCTCTGTCTTCTGTTGTTCACACCCCATCTCACCCAGCGCGTCTTTTGTTTCCCCGAGTGTTAGACATCCCCCAACCCCTCACACACACACACACACAAGCCTATTGAAGGAAGCACTGTGATGGAACAAAGTTTTCTTTTTCCTGTAGGTTTTGTACTTCCTTTCTTCTTTCCCCTTTTCTCCTCTCCAGCTCACGCTCTCTGTTCAGCGCCCTCGCACGCAAGCTCCTTCTGTCGACAGGCACTCATGGAGCCACCAAAAGGGGTCTGGGGAGGAGAGATAGCGGGGGCTGCAAGGGCCACGGCCAAGGCAGCAGGGCGGTGGGTCGTTGTAGGGTTTAACCTTCGGCGGGAGGGGAGGGAGACAAGGGGAGGCTTTCTCGTCCTCTGGCCTTTGCAGGCATTTAATTGCCGCCAAGGCTCCACACACGGGCGAGGACCCCCGCTGCTGGCCTTGTTAAGAGGCTGGCTACACCCAGGCAGGAGGAGCCACTGAACCCACGGGGGGCTTTCAGCCAGCGCGTCCATGTTATCAGTGTTTAAGGCCAGCGTGTTGGTAGCATGCCTAATAGGAGAGAGAGAGAGAGAGAGTGAGAGAGAGAGCGAGAGCGAGAGAACTTGCTGGATCTTACACTGTTTTGATTTGTGTACACGTTTGTCTGTTGGTACATCGTGCACTGCATCATTTCGTGACATGGTTGCTTCATAATAATAATAGTTTTATGCCATAGCATGGCACAAATGCTATGTGGGTATGAATAACATTAACATTAATTAGAAGAGTGCATAGTGATGTGTGTGTGTGTGTGTGTGTGGGGGGGGGGGGGGGGGGGGTATGGGCGATAACTATTTTAGCCCATGGCGCTAAGCAACGCCTCATCATCTTCATCTCTGTCTATGCCCTGGTCATATTTCAGGCTGCCTGACAAATTCACAGCAACAAAACGTGATTCCATACGGAATGAGCGGTATGAATTTCTGCATGCAAATATGAAACGGTGTGTTCTGAGGAGAATGCCACCATCAGAGACAGATGCTAACACCAATGATGTGTTGCGTGCCATCAGGGTTGTGTTTGTCTCTATAGCACCTTTCCTACATGGCCCTCTCTTTCTCAGTCTGTTGCCTGTGTTGGGGCTTTATTTGCCTAGAAAATAAATGGGTTTGTTGCTCCTGTGAGCATCAATACTCACTGACTGATCTCTGGCCAGTGTTGTTGGAAATATCTGTTCTCTCTCTCTCTCTCTCTCTCTGTCACACTTGCTAATGCATTTACAATGCATTCCCCCTTCTCTTTCCTATTCTGCCTCATTAGACCTCTTCAAGGGTTAAACACGGGTTAAATATGGGCAGAGCAACAAACTGCGCACAAGAACCAATCATTGCTCTCGGTACGGCACGGAACTGTTCCATTACATTTAAATCAGACTCTTTCTCCAAAGATTACAAAGGAATTTGCATTTAAGTCAGGATTCCTAATTTAAATGTAATTTAACAACAGTATGCAATACTTCTATTTCATGGTAACAAATTATTTAAAACCTTATTTATTTGGAGTTGGATGGCTTGCCTCTAGCTAGCTAGACATCTTTGCTAGATAAATAGCATTCCAACTATGAAAGGGCCTGTGATATATATATAAAGAGCCAGTCATAGAGAAAGTATCAGTTGTCAACAGGTGCAACACAACTGACAGTAGATCAAGTGGCTCTGTATACGTCCTGAGAAGAGGTCTAACCAGTCGTATTAACTCAAATACTTGTGTGGGTGGACAGCGGCTTTAAAGATAACCGTTCTCTTGCTGCCTGTCACTGTTTTGTAGGGTTTTTTTTTCTTCTCCATATTATTTTTTCTTTCTACCTTCAATAGTTCTCTACTCAATTCTATGAAAGGAAAAAAACTCCCACACTAAATTTTGCTGGTAGCCTTGGGTGGGAAAAGTTGCGCGTTTCGTAATTGAATATGTTTGGACATTTTGTCGTCTGGATGATGGCGTGATGCTTGAGCGACACAAGGAAATATGTTTTTTTGTTGTTGTTGTTACATTTGTTTCAATTCAATGCTCGGAGGTGCCATGCTCTCTAGAAGGGATGACAAGAACACATTTAAGATGCACACACACCCGCACATGCAGGAATAATTTCTCATCTCATATCTCTTTCGGTTCCTTCTTTCTTCTCGTTCCGTCTGAGATAATTTCCCCTTTCCTTTCTTCTCCATTCACACTTCCCCTCTGCTTCTCTGTTTTGCATCCTCTCCTCGCCTTCATCCTGCCTCTCCTGTTTCCTGTTAAAACTCTACCTCTCTATTTCTGTTTACTGCAAAGCTGACTCTGACTCTCTCTCTCTCTCTCTCTCTCTCTCTCTCTCTCTCTCTCTCTCTCTCTCTCTCTCTAGTGTTCACGTGAGGAGGACAGATAAGGTGGGAACAGAGGCTGCCTTCCACCCCATAGAGGAGTACATGATGCACGTGGAGGAGCAGTACCAGCTGCTGGCCAGGCGCGAGCATGTGGACAAGAAACGGGTCTACCTGGCCACCGACGACCCCTCACTGCTTCAGGAGGCCAAGACCAAGTCAGTTGCAACAGAATGTGTATGGTTGTGTTAGGTATACTGACTGTTGTCAGTGCATATGCACCAGCAACAACAGCAGTTCGGAGTATTCAGCCTTCCTGAGACCCTGAATGGAGTCCTGTATGGGGCTCCAGTAGGGGACTCCATAGTTCTACTGCGAGACATTAACGCGCATGTGGGCAATGATGGAGACACCTGGAGAGGTGTGATTGGGAGGAACAGCCTCCCTGATCTAAACCCAAGCCGGCGTTTGTTGTTAGACCTCTGTGCTAGTCATGGCCTGTCTATAACACTCAAACATAAGGATGTTCATAAGAGTACGTGGTACCAGAGCACCCTAGGCCGAAGGTCGATGATCTATTTTGTGATCGTAACATCTGATCTGAGCCTGCATGTGTGTCTTTACTCGGGTGAAGAGAAGGGCAGAGCTGTCAACTAATCAAGGTATAGGGGGAAGACTCTAGTCAGATCTGGTAAGCCCAAACGGGTAGTGCCGGTGAACTGGGAACGACTGGAGGAGGCCCCTGCCCGTGAGATCTTCACTTCTCTTGCATCCCTGTGGAGGTCGGAGACACTGAACCTGAGTGGGAAATGTTCAAAGCTTCCATTGCTGAAGCTGCAGCGGTGAGCTGTGGTCTCAAGGTCTTAGGTGCCTCAAGGGGCGGTAACCCTCGAACATCGTGGTGGACACCGGTGCTCAGGGAAGGCATCCGACTGAAGAAGGAGGCCTTCCGGGATGTGTTATCCCAGAGGACTCCAGAGGCGGGTGCAAGGTACCGACAGGCCAGAAAGGCTGCAGCTTCTGCTATGAAAGAGTCAAAGCAGCGGGTGTGGGAGAAGTTCGGAGAATACATGCTGACCTTTGGTCAGCACCAAGGTGTTTATGGAAAACCATCCGTAACCTCAGGAGGGGGAAACTAGGAACCATCCAAGCTTTGTACAGTGAGGATGGGATGCTTTTGACCTAAACTGAGGAGGTAATTGAATGGTGGAATGAACACTTTGAGGAACTCCTGAAATCAACTAACATGGTAGAGGCAGAGCTGGAGGCTAATGGGGGATTATCGTCAATTACCGTGGTGGAAGTCACTGAGGTAGTCATACAACTACGCAGTGGCAAAGCATCGGATGACTGATGAGATCTGTCCAGAAATGGTGAAAGCTGAGGGGATGTCTTGACACGCCTCTTTAATGCCGGGTATCCACTACACGACTTTTTTGTCTCTCACTATTGTTACCATGTCAGATTAGCCGAACATTGTGCAATAAATTCTTGATGTGTCGTGGCAGGGAGACTGGCAACACTACGCGTATGACACCGACCGATCACAGTATGCTGTCGTTCACGACCTGGCGAGAGATCATGTGTCATCGGGGAGGAGGGGT
>JAODUH010088829.1:0-14591 GCA_027564835.1 Typhlichthys subterraneus | reverse complement strand
GTCACATGAAAAGATATGCTCACATATTTGCAAATATGTGAGGGGTGTACTCACTTTTGTGAGATACTGTACATGTGCAGTAGCGTAGGGGCAACACGTTGCTATACTGTATGTGCATGTAAACAAAAACACACACACACAAAAAACACCCATTCAAAATCTACCTGGGAGCATGGTTGATGAACGGCTGTGGTTTGTATTTGGGGAAATTGTAGGATTTGAACTCTTCGATAGCAGAGATTCCGGGCCAATTCTCTTCCGTCGGTGTGCCTGGACCCATTTAAGAGAATTACCAACAAGATACATGTGCAATCTGCATGTAACACAACTATTCACAAGTAAAGGCCCAGCTATAGCGCCAAATGTGTGTTTACGGAGGCAGAAAGTATACTTGGGCCTTAATCCCACCTCCACTCCAGTGGGAACCATAGAGGGGGTGGGGGGGGGGCACACACAATCAGATTACTCACCCAGTAATCTGAATATAAGGTGGAGTTCATCTTCCACAGTGGACCCAGGGAACAGAGGCCGACCAGCGGCCATCTCGTAGAATATACAGCCAACTCCCCTGTTCACACGCGAGCACAGAGCATAAATTAGTACATCCAATAGCATGCGTTACATTCACTTTTTGCCCTTTAGAAATCAGTTCTAAATGCCGTAGGTCAGTGGGCGGTGGAGTGTGAGCTTCCTACCACATGTCTATCTGCGTAGAGTACTCCGAGGAGCCCAGGAGAACGTCAGGGGGCCGGTACCAAAGCGTGACCACCTCGTTGGAGTATGTCTTAGTCGGGACAGACTTGGCCCGGGCCAGTCCTGATCGCACACATGGAAGCGCAAGGTCAGCAAAACGTCTCAACCCTGCGAGCGGCTGTTGACGGCTTGAACCGCATGACCAGCAGGGTCAATGTGCCCGGCAACAGGGAGTATTTGTTTCCCGTCCTCCAGCAACCTACTACCAGAATGGCCTTGGCAAACGAACCAGAGCAGGCGACGTGGCAGACTTGTGCTCTGTTCAAGTTAACAATAGCTGTAGCTACTTTGCCGTTAGCAAGGCATGCTATATGTGATGCTATGATGTCTTTTATTTGACTGCCTTTTGTTCTCGTTGTACTTGTGTACTGCATAGCTTTATTGTTGTTACATTTCACACTGTTTCAACTGATTTATATCTACTATGTGCGGTACTATGTACAGCACTTCATAACTGTTTTGAAAAGTGCTATATAAATAAAGTGTAATATTATTATTATTATTATTATTATTATATAGTTATTAGTGTTATGCATGCAGGTGGTGCTATATGGCAGTGGTTCCCAAACGTTTCCGCTTGCATATGATTTGTAAAAATATTTTACAATTAAATTATATTCAAACATTTTAATTTAAATGCTAAAGCTTCGCCCTCCCCTCCCCACTGTGAACTCTAGCTCCCCCCCCTTAGGGGGTCGTTGACCCCAGGTTGGGAATCACTGCTCTACGGGACTACTGTGATCTACTCAGGAGCACCTTGGTAGAGAGGACACCTGGTCCTCAACAGAATGATCTCACTACGGTTTACCCAGCATGCCTTGTCGAAACCGTTAGCTGGTTAATCTTACCAAAATCTGCCAGTTTGAGTTCTCCTTTCTCATTGATGAGCAGGTTCTGGGGCTTAAGATCCCTGTGGAGAACTTTCCTCTTGTGACAGTAGGACAGTCCCCGCAAAATCTGGAAGAGGAAGATCTGGGGTGAAAGAAAACAAGACATCAAATGTACACGCTTTCAAAACAGGCTGCTTTTTTATTTGTTAGCAACCGTCAACAGAAGAATGTCATTGTCACCTTGACATTGTGCATGCTCATTATGTTTCCACAGTCATCCATGTACTGCTTCAGGTCCTTATCCTGCACAGGAAGCAATGCCACAATCACACAGGAAGTACTTGTCATGACAAATGCTTTGTTTTCCCCCATGCTGTGATTATGGGCACACCAATCACAACAATGATTACATGAAAACAGACTGCTTCAGTCCAGACAGCATCACCATAGTACCCATGTCTAAACGAATAACACCCCCAAGTACATAAGGCATAACACAAATGTCTACTGTTAAACAAGCAGCACTGGTTGTATTGTTTCATTATCACCACAGATGGTAGTCCTCTTGTCACATAAAAAACAACAACATATTAATAATAAATAACAGTATACAGCTGAGGGCACGCTTACCAGATACTCAAAAACAAGCGTCAGGCTCTTATCGGTGTGGACGATATCGTGGAGTGTCACTATGTTGGCATGTTTGAGGTCCTTTAATAATGACACTGGGGGAGGGAGGGAGAGAGAGATCATTACATTGAACTAGAAGGCAGGACATAGCCAGGGCCGTGTGTACCAGAGTGGAGTTGAGGCAGGACATAGCCAGGGCCGTGTATACCGGAGAGAGGGGTGGAGGCGGGATCCATTACCTTCTCTAATGGCCGTGCAGGGTGCACCCTCTTCATGTTCCAGGCGGATCTCTTTCAGTGCCACCAGGTTGTCTGTTAACTTGCTGCGTCCCTTAAACACGGTGGCATACGTCCCCTGCACACGTACACGCGCACACATTAGTCTGGATCACACACGCTTCTTGCGCTCTAATTAACTGAACCAAACCACACGGATATGACTAGAACAGACTGAAGACTCAATACTAAGCTAAACTCACACAGCACACCTTGGTATGTTTTGGGAATGGCACGCTGTTCTGGCTACACGTACAAAGAACTATAAAATATCAATGAAATCCTGTTGTATTATTTGGTTTGAAGCATCTCTTACCTCTCCCAGCTTGTCGAGCTTAATGTACGTTTCCAACTTCCCGAAGCCAATCTCCGACTGAGGAAAAAAGGAATCGTTATCTTTTCTGTATTTTGTAATGTCAATTTACATTAGAAGTAAAGTAATAGAAGTAAAGTACCTATCAATTATATATTCTCTTGTGGGACTCTGATTATGGAATGACTCACTTCCTACAGTGCACACCTATTCTGAAGTCATAATCCATCTTAACGCTCTTAACAGGCCATGAAAACAGGTCTGATGGGCTGATCCCTGACACAACCACACACACACACCCTGGCTCAGTTGCCTTGGCAACCAGCACAGGGCACAGTTTGGTAATAGGAACGTGAACACAGTGAGTGCATGTGTATCTCTCCACTACATTGACACACACACACACACACACACACACACTATACTGTATATGCATGAATGACACATGTGCACGCACACACACACGCACTTGCATTAAACACATACAAAATTTTTTAAAATACAAATAAAAAACACACGCCTACACAAAGCACCCACAATCGACCAATCGGCTGCAACTATCAGCCGCACGTGCACTCTGTCCAACTCACCAGGGATGCTCTGCGAGACCGCCGACTGAGAGGCTGGTCGAAAGGTGGGCTGCTCAGCTGGAGCTTCTCCAGGTAGCCGTCAGGGATACGGATGTCAGCAGGCAGAGACAGACGCTTGTTCAGGTCCTGCATGCGCGCACGCACGCGCACACACACAGTTTCATTTGAGATAAAATTGTGTTAATTTACATTGTGTCTTTAGGGGTGGGTGCGTGCGTGTGTACAGGCGTGCGTGCGTGCGTGCGTGCGTGTGTGTAGGGGTGCGTGCGTGCATGCATATGATGCAGTCCTCTGCGTGCAAATGAGTGACTGCTCACAATCATCAGGTAGTTTATTGAATCCCCAGTTATACAACACAAACACAGAAGACGCACTCTAAAAGCGCTTTAATTCCAGACTACATGTGGCAGCTGCCAAGTCGTACCACGGTTAGCCCACCCCCCCCATTGTTAAAGCGATGAAACAAACGGACAGAGAGCACCGGGGCTGTTAGTCACAAGCACTCTTCATTAGTCAGTGGTGTTTACATCGCGGCCCTGCGTGGGTTTAACCAGCGTCGTGACTCCAATGCAGCCATTTCCCTAATGCGCTGCATGAACATCCATAGCAACACACTCTAGTGCGTCTATGTAGCGAGGATGTGCGCGTGCAAAGTCGCAGGAGACAACGCACAGCGGCGACCGCACCCACGGACGAGCTCTGTGTGGTGCAACAGCCCGTTCACTCCCGGTCTTAGCAGATGAACCCGTCTATCGGCGTCTTGCAAGGGATAAAGATAAGCCCGTCGCCGCGCGTACGACAGGTGGCTGTAAAGGTGAAACGGCTAAACCTGAATAAGCCGTTGCGACTGCTAGACTTAACACAGGCACAAGTGCACGCACGCACGCACGCACACACACACACGCTTAAGCTGCTGAACCTGCACAAAACCACAACAACAAACTCATAACTTGTTATTCCTCATGGCTCCCATAAGCCCTCTGGTCATACCGGCATGTATTGAGCCTTTGTTTGCCTACGGAACGGCCTCTTAGTACACAACAGAAGACAGTCCTGTGCCATTAGCCTACTTATACAACACGCCCGTGTTTGGCTTGATTTCTGCTCTCAACTGCTTCAAAGCAAATGGGGTAGGGAGCCACGGACCCAGAGCCCGCAGCAACAAGGTTAATCGGTGCACACAACAAAGTATGCGTTGATTATCACTCTCCTCGCATATCAAAGAAAACACAGACAACTAGGTCAGCGCGTGTACATGAATGCGTGTGTGTGTGTGTGTGTGGGGAGGACTACTGCGTTGTGTGCACTGCACACCACAGCCAACATCGCTATCGTGGAGCGTTACCAGGTACTTGCCAGCAGATGGCAGGCTACCACCAGGCAGGGCACACTTCAAGCACCATCTACCTCTTCAATCTGTTATTACACTCGAGTGCCTTTGTATTGTGAAGATAAACGACTGATTAACAATGCAGTCACGGGCAACACATTTGGGCTGCTGTGAATACCCTGTGTCCACTACAAGAATAACAAGCCAACACGCACTGTAGAACGCACCATTAACAGGTAATAACCTCTTAGAAATGCCAGCAAGCCAGAAGCTATTCCCTGCTACCGCTTACCCTGAAGAAAAACAATCAACAAAGACATGCACGCACCGTTGGGGGCAAGATGATAATCCAGATCAATGTTGCTGCATAATACCTTATGTAGCTATCATTTTAACTAGAATGTGGCATCCTGTGGGCATTAACTGTGGTCTATTTGAAACAACTGCGAAGCTCCTTTCCTACAAGCGTAATGAGATTACTGAAGGCTACGGCGTGACACCGTTGGGTGTCCCTCTCCGACTTCGCTTCCCTAATCTCAGCGTGCGCTCTGGAACCTTCTGGTGATGCCAGACGAGACCGTCTTGAATCTTCGCGTCGCGCAAAATGGTTGGGGATGGACTCCAGACTTGGTATCATTTGTGGTGTGTGTGTGC
Source organism: Typhlichthys subterraneus (assembly GCA_027564835.1). Taxonomy (NCBI): domain Eukaryota; kingdom Metazoa; phylum Chordata; class Actinopteri; order Percopsiformes; family Amblyopsidae; genus Typhlichthys; species Typhlichthys subterraneus. The sequence goes on along the minus strand of JAODUH010088829.1, from coordinate 9,216 downwards.
GCGTGCGTGCGTGCGTGTATGTGTGTCACTAATGACTTGAGTTAACAGAATCGCACACAAAAGATGTTTTTTTTTAATTTTTTAGAGCAGCAACAAAAGGTGCTCATTAACCATTGTATTCAAATGACATTTCACAAAGCCTACGCTTACACGTCGCCTCCTGTACCGATTTCTTGCCGCTGGTCAAACCAGACCAAATCAGCCAGACTCAATAGGTTATTAGGCTGTGGAGGAAACGGGGATCTCTAGAATACTCAAAAATATGGTCCGACGCGGCATTTTCACCTCCATGGAGATGCGACGTTGAATTCTGTTGCGAAGACACACTCCGGTCGGAGACTGCACCTCGTCCGAGGACGTGCCGGAAGCCTGGTCACTCTCCCCGTCCGAGCCCATCTTCAGGTTCTCATGGACGATGTCTAGGGAGGCAAGAGACACTGGCTAGTGGCTAGCAGAATATGGAAACCGACAACATGCTAGCAGTTAGCCTACATGCTAAAACAGCTAGTAGTAGTACATATAGCACGTGCTAATAAGCTAGTAGCGTACATGTCAACACACTGGCTAGTGGCTAGCAGAATGTGGAAACCGACAACATGCTAGCAGTTAGCCTACATGCTAAAAGAGCTAGTAGTAGTACATATAGCAAGTGCTAATAAGCTAGTAGCGTACATGACAACACACTGGCTAGCTGAAGATTTGCCAACCAGCCTCTCAACATCTTTTACAGAAACTACTTATTTTCCACTTAGCGACGAGAGGGACATTTATCACACAAGTTTTTGTAGTTTTTGTAGTTTTACTACTACTACACCCCCCCCCCATTCCTCCCCCCCATTCCCCCAACCCTCAATTTCTGTCATTCTTTGCATCTTCAGGCACTGGTTCTCCCTTTTGGGCCCTTCCTGTAACCCCCCTGGGCCAAAGATTAAAGAGTCCACCATGGGTTGGATTCCTCTGGGGTCGTAAAAGCAGTATTAGCACCAAGTCCTGTTGGCTACTGCTCTTGCCAAAGATCACAGCAGAAGGTGAAGAGTTGAGACAGCACACACACACATACATCTTCACAGTTAACTGGTAGGAGCTGAACCCCTCCTCATCCTGTAATCAGCATGTCAACACCTTCCAGCGGGAGCCTGTCACGACAGACACACAGGGAGCACAGACTACAATTCTGTCAGTCACTTCACCTGGGTCGACGACACGCTCCTCACAACATCCTCCATCTTAGCTGTTCTCCTTCCCTGCACGACGTCCAAACATTCTACCCTGATATCCTAAGATATTCCTGTTACGCTGTCCCCCTGAAAACAGGGCCGCCACAGCAGTGGCTGTAGGAAATAGAGAAACTAATTTACTGTTCCCTAAACTGGCACTTAATCCATATTACAATTTAACCCCCATTCATTAAGTGTGACCTATGGTGTAACCACTGCAATGTGTCCCAAATAACTGTCCTGTTTGACTGTCCAAGTGCTTCTAAATAGGCTACGGTCCACTTTAAGTAGCCAATGGCCTCTAATGTATGTGGGCCAACACTCTATGACAATCAGGTCATAGTTAACCCACTTATATATTATACTTATCGTTTAGCTCTTTGAGGCCACCAAGCACCCCTCCCCCCTTCCCCAAATTAAACAATGTGCTGCTGCCAAGTACATCTGAGGTTCAATGTTCTGTGTGCAGAATTTCTGGCACAACATTTTCTATTATAATTTCTCGACATGACATCATCCTTAAAGGTGTACTCCTCGATTATGTTACGACAGAACACCCAAAGTCCTAAAACAATAGGAACGCAATTGTGCATGTGGCTGTTTCCACGGAGTGGCTGGGTAGAGAACAGTGCTATAGCCTAGGAGCGCTGTCAGAGGAGGGGTAGGGATCAGCGCCAGCCACACTTTTATGTGCCGGCAAGATACATTGTAGCGTCACTTTAAGCTATTTGTCAATTGCGCTGATGATTGCTTCAGAACCAGGGCTATACTTCATTTCCAGAACAACTATTGCCATGGCGACGAACTGGAGAACACGCTCATATTGGTGCGAGCGTGGGGGGGAGAGGGGATTGGCTGATGGGATGATGGCAGAGTTAGCTGACGGAAATCTCAGTGGTTTGAGACACACTTCCTGTTTGTTCCTAGTGGCCATCTGCTCTCCCACTGCTCATTTCCTCCTGTGTTTGTGTGTGTGTGTGTGTGTGTGCACGTGCGTGCGTGCGTGCGTCCACTGGCTGGCACATGCTGGTGTGCTCTGTTTCGCTGCCTTCAAACCAGGGTCGTAGCTAGGCTTATTTTCAGGCAGCTTTGAAGATGTGTTTCTAATGGTTGTAACATTCTATGCCTCTATCATTCTTGTTGGTGCTGCATGGATGGGGACATGGGGATTAGGAGTGAACTTAAAGGTCGTATTTGGAGAGAATTTCAATATTCATCATCAGATCAGTGTCTCACACAAACAATAAAACAGGTACGCATGTCTTTAGCCAACCGTGACAACACAAAACAAATAGAAAACTATAAATGGATGATGAAAATACGTTTATGGGGGAATCATGCCCAGAACCCCTAGCAGAGGTTAGCTCCCTTTATCCATGAATCTCTAATGAGGTCTTACTTCAAACTAGCTGCGAGGTGTAGCACTATATACAGGGTTCCTGCTCTAAAGTCAAATATCATTTTCCCTGGCTTTTATCAACTAAAAGTCTGAATTTCCATGACCAATAATGAACGGATAAACAGGACACCAGAACAATGTCTGTGTAACAGCATGGCAGCAACGGAGAAAATAAAAATGAACGTGGTCATATTTCACGTAGGTACTACTCGTGCTAACCGTAAGACATCTCAAAATGTAATACCATGATGTCCGGTAAAATTTTGATCAATGGTAACTAAAATGTAAACATAAACAAACAGAATTCCCTGATTTGACCCAGGACATTATACAATTAATATCTGGAATAGACTTTTACTGTTATTCCAGAAAGTATGTGACCAGTGGGGACCCTGCACAAACATACTATCAACGTTAATCGAGTTACCCAGGCGACTGCCGTTGCGGGGCATGGCCATGAAGGAGCCCAGGCTGCCCCCGATGACGCTGTGGGGCCGGCGCAGGGGGGGTTTCTTGAATGAGCCGGTGTACTGGTGTAGGAAGGAGTGCATGCTGTGAGAGGTGGGAGGACGTCCGTTCCGCACGATGGGCTCTGTGGAGAGGAACAGCACACACACACACACACACACACACACACACACAACATGAGCCCTCACAATGTCCAGAGAACAGGGAACAGAGCTGGTCGTTGAGTCTGTCCTGGCACAGCCAGGGCTGGGTGTTATTGTTGGATGTAGGACTTGTGGGTGTGGGTATGGAGGTTTTCTATTCAAATGTTTTGGTTCAATACACAATCCAGAGCAATTGTTTGCTACAACAGAAATGAAAGTCAACATTGGCATTGTAATTTTCCTTGATACTTCAATTTAATTAGTAGGCAGGCAGCTTGCTGGCTCCCTCTCTCTGTCATCTACCTTCTCACTTGATTTTACTTTCATTTGACAGGTTTCCCGCCATGCCTGTCTGCGTGCGTTCCTTAGCAGCCAGCACTGGTCGTGTTACGTAAGACGAAAGCTACTCAGCAGCATTGTTTTTTTGTTTTAAACACACTTTACACACTGCGGCATTTCGTCTTTTAAATGTCACCAGGAATATGTAATGCAGCAAGGAATGTGCTCCCTATCTGCTTGTTTGTTTTTCACCTTGCTCTGACCTACGCATAATGTGGTCTTATTCTGCTTTGTGTTTTGTTGTGGTTCTTGTATCATGATGTGTCTTGCTGCCGTTTCTGTTTTTCTCTTCACGTATCAAGCCTCTGTTGTCAGCCGTTTGTCTATGTTTAGTTATTAGTGTTCACCTTTTCCCACCCTTTCCGCCTCGAGCTTTAACTCATTTGCCTGGTCAAATAAAATAGTCTATTGCCAAGTATTTATTCAGCACATTCATATTCAACACATTCTACAATATACTGTGCATTAATATGCAGAAGCTTGACTGAGGCATTACAAATGTATTTGTCGAATTTTCTAATTAATCCCAATCTGCATATACGGTACAGTAAATCCTGGTATAGAATAAGAAACCATAAACTGCTTACACACTGCTGCACACACACACACACAAACACACACACACACAGACCGTTATCTTTGGAGCCCCCATCTTCTATGGTCATCTGCTCGGCCAGTTCAGAGAGAGACTCATCAATGGTCTGGCTGGGTCGCAGGGTCAGAGACAGACGCCTCTTAAACCTCTTCATCTTCTCCATCACGCCAGGGCCTGAAGGACACACACAAATGCATTAACATTATGTTTACATTACATCTGCATTACATTTACACAGGTGGGTGTCAAACGTTAAAATGTTTCCCGCCGTCGTTAAGATTCAGGGATCGCCTGGTTGCTTTATTCGCTTTACAAGCCAAGCTTGTTTGTAACGCGAACACGACAGTCAAATTTGGCACTGGGTATGACATAATGTCTGGACTTTACCCAATCAACTCAGAGCTATCATCCCACTCATACTGTCAATCAAAAGTGCAACGCCAACTGAAACAGAATGCTCCGCTTGGAGAGAGGTAAGGTCTGTCCAAAATGACAGAAATTCTGAGATTTGCCAACTTGACAAAAAGCCACCAGCAAGCAGTGGCGTGAAGAGTTGCTGCCAAATTGCAAAGTTATTCAATGCAGCTTTAAGCGTGTGTGTGTGTTTGTAGGTTTTAGTGTGTTCTAGAGGAATTTACCAAGCCAAGCTGGGGGGCAGGGAATCAAATATTTCTCCCAACCAAAGCCCAACTTATGCACTAAACATGTATGTACGGACATTAATAAACTAGAGCTTCTTTGATCTAATATTCATGAGTGCATGAACGGTGCAGCCAACCTCTAGCTTACAGCCCATCAACGGCTTTCATGACGCATGAATAAAACATTCACACCCTCGTTACTACCACAATATGCGAAAGGTTCCCACACAACACACACACGGGTAGAAATGCCAACACTTGGGCAAGGACTTCAAGTTGATGTGTGGATCAGCAGCGACATAGACAGGGCAACCAAATGATTGAACCCTCCTGGTCTTGCTGAAATCACACACAAGCACACTAGCCTAATAATAGCAAAAACAGCTTTAGGGCTTTAGAATTACTCTTCTGTGTTTGTTCAATTTGTCAACATGGTATCGATGCAATCTCTTAAATTCCTTGACCCAATTATCCCTATTTAGAGACCCATCCAGGCCAAAGCCATTAAACGGCAAGACATCCCAGGACCAGCGATACTTGATTTCCACACTAAACAGCCATTGGCATGTTGCTCAAACTGGCCAGCGGTCATTTCCTGTTTGCGTTTCCGTTCTGACCCAATGGGTAAGGTGACGGACCTGGGCCAGCCCAGCGGCCACTCCGATTGGCTGACGAACAGGTCAGAGTGTGTTTGGGGGTGTAAAGGAAGGCCGGTCCGGGCCGAGACAAGTGAGGACAAGCTCCATGGCAACAGTGTCTGTGTGAACGGGTGGTGGCTAATACTAGTATCAGCTGCATCTAGTGCTACGTCCACAGAAATGCATGCCTGTGCGAATCTGTGCTGTGTGCGTGGACCACACTGAGCTGTGTGCATGTGTACCTGAGACTGGATGTGTCCGTGTGTGTGCGTGTGTGTACCTGAGACTAAATGTGTGTGTGTGTGTGTGCGTGTGTGTACCTGAGACTAAATGTGTGTGTGTGTGTGTGTGTGTGTGTGTACCTGAGACTGGCTGTGTGTGTGCGTACCTGAGACTAAATGTGTGTGTGTGTGTGTGTGTGTGTGTGTGTGTGTGTGTGTGTGTGTGTGCATGACATCAACCCAGGCACAGGAAACACCTTGCTCTCCCTCTCTCAGGCCAGTTTCCCCTCCTCATTGGGTTACCCCGGCAACACACTACTAGCACACACAGTTACTGCCAGCCTGCATAGTGCGTGTGTGCGTGCGTGCGTGCGTGCGTGCATGCGTGCGTGCGTGTGTGTGTGTGCGTGTAAAGCGGTACAGACAGAAAAAGCAACATGCATGTCTGACTGTATGTATCGCACACCTGGACCGAGACAGCTAATTAGCTCTTCTTCCACAATGCTATCTCACACACACACACAACCATGGCTACTGTGAAGGGCTGTATGCGCGTGTGCGCGTGTTGTGTGTGAGATTAAGGACATGTGGTCTAATAAAATCGTTTATAGTAATTTAATGTAGTAATTTCCTCTAATGAGTTCTACAGTATATGGTTTACGTCTGAATTGGAGAGATTCTATTATTAGTGGTTATTATATTATATTAGTAATACAAGGGAGTTTCTGGCAATTATACAAATGTAAAGATTTAGACATAGATAATCACTATCTTGCTATAGATCACATTAGCATGTGTTTTTAATTAATTAAATGAAGGCACACTCATTGATTTGTGACTGGAATTGCCTTGGCGGTTTAAAACTAATGTCACAAAACTCTCTACAGACTGGAAACCAAACAAGGTGAATGTGTGCTTCTAGGGATATTACACAATCAAGGACGGTACCTTTTCACTCTCTTTATAATTTGTAGAAACACAAGGTCTTCTGTGGCCCTTTCGACAACATGCAAACACTTAATAACAAAACCAGCCTAAAAGAAGTATAAAACTAAGCAAACTAGGTGTGAATAGCCTACTGGGTTATATTTTATACCTAATGACTGATGTATTAATAGCAATACGTCCTTAACCGTGTTTGTGTTACGATCATGAAATTAGCATTCACGTAACAAATCTCTCTTCATCTCTTAGCTGCATACCCGCGGGATACCATCTGCCTGGCCGGCCAGACAGCGGAGGGTTACCCTTCCTTTAAGGAAATTGCACACACACACACACACACACACATGCGCACACACACACATTCCAGGGCCATTCCTCATTTATGACGTGTATGCGTGCCAAGCTGGATTCACAGTAATCATTTCATTAATCAGTGTCTGAGGGTGTGACCGCAATCTAGTAGCGAACATGCTCCATCCCACTGACATTAACACAGGCACAGAGAGAGACAGACAGACAGACAGACACACACACACACACAGAGAGAGACAGACAGGCAGACAGACAGACACAGTCATCACACTAATAGCATTACAGTTACACATTTAGTATGTTTACAACAAATATTTTGCATACTGTATATTTTAAACTAATACTTCCAATTCAGAATAAAATATAGATTTTATATTATTTATTCAAACTACTGGGGCCAAAAGGCACAAGAAATGTAATGGCAAGTGAAATAACAACCACTCTGTGCCACTGCCCACCAAAATTGTCACTTTGTCTACCACTATAGCCCTTAGTGAGATAAGCGTTCTCTGTGGGCCCCAGAGAGGACCACAACAGAGATGGCATTATCTTTCATAACAAAGACATGCTCATGTGATAGAGTTAGGGGGCTGTGGTGTGTGTGTGGGGGACTTTTTGGAGCACAGACACGCACACATGTGAGACACACAAGCGCTCTCCTGTATCCAGTACGGACCCACATTGCAAAGCCCGGGACATAGCTTGCTCCGGAGCACCGCCCCACACACACATACACACACAACCTGTCACTTGCTCTGCTTCACCGGGTGTCTCCAGTTGCATTGTGGGTACCCCAAGGGTACTCACATACGGGAGACTTCAATTGAAACCCACCCACTCAACACAGTTAAAGCAGAGGCTTTAGAAAGTTTCACAAGGCACCAACTTTTCCCTCGCTCACGACTTGAGGACAACGCTCACCTACAGAGGTCCCTACAAAACTTCAGCTCCATCTCGCGTTGCCATGGCAACCCCAGCTTTCCCCAAGACATCCTCTGCTCTACGTGCATTAGCAGGCATGTGGCATCCCATAATCCATTGCTTTGCAGGCCCCCAGGACAGCCTGACTGTACTCTCTCTCTCTCTCTCTCTCTTTTGAGTGTAATATTCATATATTCAAATTGATGTTGATGAACCTAGGTTATATTTAAAATCACATAAATGCGTTGGAACGCCTCGTCCCGTAGAGGCGGTGGGTGAATAAGCGAGCGATTTTTTTGTGAGCGGAGCAGAATGGAGCCTTTGTGTTTGCCTAACAGCCATGATATCAGCCGGCTGACTCCGGGCGTGTACCGTGCTGCAGAAGCATACATGAGCACACACCAACACACCACTGTGGCAAAGCACCAGGCAGAGGAGTGACAGTAAGCGGTAAGGCAGAGGCCGAGGGGACGAAAGAGAAGTAACATTTACACGAGGACATTTACCGAATGTAGCATTAAGATAAATAGATTGTACAGGTATGTAGCACACCAACGTTTATATATAACACAGAGGTGCTATTAACACCGATAGAGAAAAACAGAGAGAGGAAGACAATGAAGCGGTGGTTTTCAGAATGTGCGAGACAGAATAAAAGACCGATGTGAGGCCAAGAACAAGGAGACTACTGAGAGGAGCTAATTTTAAGAATAGCTCGGCCTTCCCCACTCCCCACAGGAAAAACACATTGCAACTGTAGGCTAACTATTAGACATGCAATTGTAAGCTAACCATTAGACATGCATCTGTAGGCTAACTATTAAATTACTATAAATGTATCTATTTATTTATTTATTTATTATATAACTATAAATGTGCCCATGTAACTATTAGATATGCAACTGTAAGCTAACCATTAGACATGCAACTGTAGGCTAACTAGTAGACCACCACCTCAGAATGGTCCCATAGACACATGAGCATCACACTGGCTATAAACTACCTTTCTGTTGCCCTGGACTTGTGAGACAGGAGTCACCTCAGGCTGTTACACCCTTATTCTGGGGTTCACAGCATGTACAACCCCAATATTTACGGCATTTGGCAGACGGCCAGATGCTTTTATCCAAAGCGACTTACATGTAGTACTTTTGTCATTAGTTGGACAGGTCATACACCAGCAACTGTTCAGCAATCCATCCATCCATCCATCGTCACCCGCCCACTTATCTGGAGTCGGGTCGCGGGGGCAGCAGCTCCAGCAGGAAACCCCTTTCCTGAGCCGCATTAACCAGTACTGACTAGGGGTGCACAATATTGATCAAATGTGATATTGCGATATTGATCATGAAAATTGCAATATCGATATTAATTTCG
>JAODUH010088818.1:0-14591 GCA_027564835.1 Typhlichthys subterraneus | reverse complement strand
AAAAAGAGTATTCGAATACTCGTTCGGAAATACCAGCAAGTATTCGAAACCTGTAAAATGGTATTCGGGACAGCCCTTATATATATATATATATATATATATATATATATACACACACACACACACACACACACACATACATATACATACATACATACACACACTTACATACATACACTATATATATTATGGCAGGAATATACCGTACACTTTAGAAGCAAGACTCATTTAAATTAAAATGATTTGGGAAATTTATACTAAATAAAAAATTAAAAAATACATTCTTGTTGGGAGGGCAAGCATGTATTATGAGGGTTATAACATGTACAATACAGCACATCACATCAGATGCACTTGGTTTACTCAATATCGCCCCTAAGATACAACAACAATGATTTAATTAAATTAATCATCAAATTATATTCATCACCCTGACTACAACCATCATATCCAATCATTTATATTAGGTAAGTACAAATCAGTACTGCCAGTATCTTAGTATTGGTATGCAGTACAATTTGCCAATGTGTGAAAACGTGACTATGGGCAATCTTCTGAGAAGTGGGAAGACTTTCTAATGTATTACTTAACTCTGTTCTCACCATCATGTGCATTGGTGTGGGAGCAGATTTAGGATCAGCTGTTGTTTATGAGTGACGTGCGAGCATGTGTGTGTGTTTGATTAACTGATCACGGTGTGAGAATGTGAGGAGGTGTTGCATGCATTGTGTATGCGTGCACTATACCTCTCCATCAGTGACTGTGGAGTAGTTCACTTGTGCCACTGTTACTCCAGGCAGCTCCGAGGCATCTGCCAATGTGGCAACCGTGTGTCCTGTGCCCACCTGAGCAGAGAGGAAGGGGTGGGGGGAGGTGTGTGAAAATGACAGAGTACCGACTAGTGCAACCAACTGCACTAACACCACTAACTACACAAACTCCACTATTCTCGCCAACACCACTAACCCCGCTAACTACACTAGCCCCGCTAACTGCACTAACTCTACTAGCACCGCTAACTACACTAGCACCGCTAACACAACTAGCCCCACTAACACTGCTAACTGCACTAACTACACTAGCACCGCTAACTACACTAGCACCGCTAACTGCACTAACACCACTAGCCCCACTAACACCACTAGCACCGTTAACTCCGCTAACTCCACTAGCACAGCTAATTCCACTAACCCTGCTAACTACACTAATTTCGCTAGCTACACTAACTTCACTAACCCAACTAACTCCGCTAACTCCACTAGCTCCACTAACAGACCATACCTGTATGAGCGAGACGGTTCCATCTGGGTTGTTGATGGTCTGCACCACGGTTTGCGAGGGCACGAGGTGAGCGATGCTCTGAGCTGTGGTCAGGTGGTGGTGCTGCGTGGGCGTGTTGGTCACCTGGTCCTCAAACGCATACAGCAGGTCTTCCCGGCCATGCTGCTTGTAGCAGTTCTTCACTATGGTGCGTAGGGCCTGCGTCCACGACACCTGGGCCAGGACAGAGCGTGGTTTATTCAAAGACCTCTCGTCTCCTGCACGAGTGGTCACCATTTGTATAGAAAGAACTTGGCTGGCTTCTTGCCTTTGATTGGGTAAATCAAACAACGTATGCTTGTAGTCTTTTTGTCTAACGTGTATTTGCCTATAAACTCACTCTACTGAGTGCTTAAATCACTTCTTGGAAGCCAATTTAACTTAATTTAAGTTTCTCCATACCTAGCTAGCGGTAGCAGCACATTGACGGTACACGGCATAGTTCCCTTACCCTCTGTTTCTGCTCCTCTGTCCGCACGTCACTGCGTACGTTGGCCCAGGGGATGTCCTCGGGCCACCACACTGGTTTACAACTCTCCTTTCCCCAGCCTGGCTTCCCTCGACCCGTCGAGTACTTCAGCATCTCTGGGATGAAAGCTCGCAGCTGGGCCTGAGTAGACGAAGCAGGAAATGAAGGGGGGGATGAAGGAGGAGATGAAGGAGGAGATGAAGAAGGAGATGAAGAGGCAGCCAAAAGAGGAGATTAAGAGGGAAAATAAGCGGGAGATAAAGCAGGAAACAGAAATGGGAAAAGTGATCAAGACACTGCATTAAAGGTCTAGTCAGCTATTGCAAGCTAATTGTAAGCTAATACACTTTTTATCAAATTCACCAAGTATCTCCTCACATTTCGCTACCATACCCTTCTCTGTGCGTGTTGAAACAATAATCTGATACTTCTAAACAGCCCTGGCTCTGTAAATAGGAACATAAACAAAGTGGCGAACGCCGCTCAAACAACAAAGCTGTAGCACGCTTTATTGCACAATGCATTTTGATGTGTGAGGCGCCACCGCAGAGGACCACGGAGCGATACTGTTTTAATTTGAGCTCAAAGTTAGCAAGGGATATTTATCAAATATCTTAGACATTTTCACCAACTACCCCAATACTTGACTTAAACTGAAAACAAGCCAGCTTGTTATGTGTACCGATATTATATTTTCAGTTCAAATAACAAGCAGTTACACACTGTAACAGAATTTGCGAAATATTATACATAAACTACCGTTTACTCCAATGGGATTAGCCTTTGATCCATGATATATAATATTTCCATAGAAACCAAAGTTGCATACCAAAGCCGCACATTGTTCTGTGTATGGCTGATCAATTATGGGGAAAAAAAATAATAATCACAATTATTTTGGTCAATGTTGAAATCATAATTATTTAACATAATTATTCACCGAGATGAAAAGATATTGCACTTACTGCCATTAACAATGAACAGAAAAACAAATCAACAATCAAACCACATTCAACTGTGAAATTGTGCATAATACTTTTCCAGTTGAACATTCACATCCACCCCGGGAGGGGAGAATGTGTGCGGGTCATTCAGAACACAAGACAAATGAAGAATTTTATTTAGTTGCAAAACAAGAATTTATCCTGATAACATTGTTTTTGTGATTGTTAGGAGTCAAAATTTAAATTGATATTAAAATCTGATTAACTGCACAGCTCTAGTTCTATGGATGGAAAACAAATGATTGGTTCTTTAACCTTTCTGAGCAAGGGGTTATTACATACAAAGTTTATAATTAAATCAATCATAGAACTGATTGCTCTGTTCACGTTTAAGAGGTCTCCAGGATTTTGTAGAGCACCCCAAGTGAGCCACTAAACCAATCTAGAGCCCCTCCACACACACACACACACACACACAACAGGACTAGGATGCTCACAGTACGCAACCACAGACACAATGTAATTTTCCTTGTGTTACAAACTCCTCACAACACCCTGCCAGAGGGCAAACGCAGTTAGTTACCTATTACATATCCCCACTCTCCCCTGTGTGTGTGTTTACATGAACATCCTTTTGTGCAGGGGCACAACCGTATAATTCCAGAAAGACAAACACTAGGAGGGCACACGCTTATGCGTCAGAGCACACGCACGCAGTTGCACGAGGGGGTGGAAGTCAAGGGTGCGGTTTAATGCCAATGTCCTCAGTGTCCTGGCAATATGCAGGCATTGCAGGAGAGGAGGGAAGAGGGGTGGATTATATTCCACAATGAGGCACTGCATCGTCTGTCCGCCTTGACATCACAGGCTAAATATGGTTCTGAGCGAAATAAATCCACCGCACCACCCCCATCCAACCCATCTCTCTCTCTCGCTCTAATACACACACCTAAGTGTGTTGGGAAATTGATGGAATCACATGGCTACTAATGTTCTGCAACTTTTGCCACTGTCTTTACAATGCAACCCCCCCCCCCGAAGTGTTCATTAGAAGTTGACTGCATACAGATAGTGGTTTGGTATTCGTTGAGTGCACTGCCTGCTCTAAACGGCATCTACTGGCAACGTTACCCTATTAACGCCACTGCTTAGCGTGTGTAACTTAGCAACAAGGAGCTTTTGCCCTTATACTTGTGTGTGCATGTGTGCACGTGCGTGTGTGTTGATTGTGTTGATTGTGCGTATGTATGCGTGTGCGGGCAGATGGCTTAATTACAGTGGCTGGAGAGTTAAGTGGCATGTTGCAAACCCCCCCACCCCACAACACCCAATCCTAATCCTCCTTCCTTTGGTCCAATCAGGATCTAAGAAGCTCACTATGTGCCCCTGGGTTCTGGCCCTGACGAGGGCTGCTACAGTGGAGGTAATTACAGGCTCAGGCTAGCTAGCGCGCCTGGTAGTCCAGTTCCATATAGCGGGCTAGCAAAAGCCTCTTCAGTTAACACAAGAGGACCTTTAACAGATCACCGGAGGGTCAGTTGTCTACTGAGGAGACGCCCGCTAATGTCAATCATAAAAACTAGACGTATCTGCTCGGCGGTGAACAATATTGCTCTCCCGTTCCACATAAATACTTCCTGTTCTTGCAACCCTTCTCCAAGCTTAGTGGTCTCTTCTTCCTGGAGGGATTAGGCAGCTTCCTGTCTAAACAAACACATGCGCACCCCCCCCCCCCCGCCCCAACCACACACACACACACACACCTTGGAGCCCCAGGCGCCAAATGGAGCAACAGGTTACTCATCCTAATCTGAGTCCTCAATCTGCAAGTGAAAAACAAGCAAGTCAGTTGCTTCCCAATTCAAACCCCACCCCCACCCCGCCCCAGGATTGGCTGCACGCCGCCGCTCTCCACGGGCGTGGCGTGGCGTCCCGCGGGGGGGGGGGGCAGTGTCGAGGCCGGCTGCTCCGACAACGATCCGATGAATGCGTCAGCAGCCCTGGGCACTGCGGAGTAAACAAGCTGGCCTCCCACGGGAGCAAAGAGGGCTGTGGCCGCATGCACATACACACACACACACACACTAGGACAATCTTGTTCGCGCTCATTGCTGCTTAGTAACACCACACCCTTTCTGATAAGGACATTACGCCTGCTTTACAAAACGCATCTGCTTCACATCTGCACTGTATAGCCAGTGCACCTGAAATATACCTGATTTTAAACAGTGGAAATTACCTTGTTGGGTGGACCACAAGATATGACCTTGCTCTACCTAGTTAGCTAAGCTCTAGCTCACACATGATGAAGTCACTGCCACTTTTTTTTTTTCCTTTTTAATTTGTTGTACAATGGCACCCCCTGCTGGAAGAATATAGACAAATTACAAACTGGTTTTTAGTATGGTACGCAGCTACCAAAACCCTAATGCAATTACATCCTAATCCTTAAAGGCAGGATTAGTAATTTTCGCTTGCTAACTTCGAGCTCAAATCAAAACAAAATCCCTCTGCAGTGCCACCCCACAATGAAACGCATTGTGAAGCACCATGGCGATTTTTTCAGCACACACTGAGAACTGAGACTGGTAAGACAGCAAAATGCAAGCAGTGTATTAGCTTACAATTAGCTTGCAATAGTTTAGCTTTAAAAGACGTGTTTATCTAGTCATGTGTGGACAGATGATGGTTACAGGTAGGCCCGTGATGGGCTACAAACTCCAGTTTCAGTCAAGGTATTTCCATATGCAATGTATATATGCATGTGCTATACCACCACAAGTGAAACTACTTTCAGCCTAAACTAAAAGCCATACTGTTTGAATGCAAATCTATGGCACACGATTGGTCTCAGCCCAAGCACTTGCATACACATTAGGAGAGGGACATGCGTCTTAACTCATTAACAACCTCCGTACAAGTTAACCAATGCTGTGATTTGTAGGCTTCCGGGAAGCCATGCTCACCTGGGTCATCTTGTCCACAGAAACCGGGATGCCGTCGATGGTGAGGGGGGGCAGCTCTGAGGCCAGGTCCCCACCAGCAGGAGCGTGTTCAGCCAGGGCGTTCTCCAGGTCCTCCAGCATCATACTCTTGTATTTCCTTACCTAGGAGACAGAGACCAGTGGTTGTGGCAATGAGAACACGTGGTGGGACATAACCGGACCCAAGCAAAGAGTAAGTACATCCATTGTGAGACATTACATTTTACAACCAACTCCGCCCTACACATTGAACCACATTGGGAAGACTAGGGACATTGTTGTTTTGAGCAGAGTCCGCCACTATGTTTGGGTTCTCATTTACGGAGTCAGGGCTGTGTAGAAGTACAGGATAATTTGTTCAGCATGCACAGAGAATGGTAAACTAGCGGAATGCAAGGAGGTATTCTGTGAATTTGACAAAGAATGTATTAGCTTACAATGGACCTTTCGCCAGAAAAGAGTTAGCCACACACTGTGACGGACAGCTGACCTAATGTCTACATCCATCCATGTCATTAAAAGCAATGGGAGATTCTCATTTAAATCTAGTACCGATTTTTAATAATATTAATAATAATAAAAGAAGTTTATCCAAATCCATAGCATAGTTTACTGTTTTCCTGCATGGCTTTTGTTAATCCCACAACTGCGGTGCATAGCAACATCTCAGCCTTCTGATTAGTCTGATTGCCTGTCAATCTAACTCTGGCGA
The DNA here is from genome assembly GCA_027564835.1 of Typhlichthys subterraneus. Classification (NCBI taxonomy): domain Eukaryota; kingdom Metazoa; phylum Chordata; class Actinopteri; order Percopsiformes; family Amblyopsidae; genus Typhlichthys; species Typhlichthys subterraneus. The sequence goes on along the minus strand of JAODUH010088818.1, from coordinate 8,162 downwards.
CAAGTTAATTATCTTACAGTCACAGACTATACCTTTAAGTGGCCCACATTTGGCCCAAACTGAAACACTTACCACGTTCTCCAGAGGGGCGGCGCCAAACACCTTGAACACAGGGTTGGGTTTGGAGGGCGAGATGCACAGCACTATAGCCTGCTGGCCCACCCTGGTCGTGTACTCGTCAAGGGTGGCTCGCAATTTCCTACACAGACAATTAGTTACTTTATACTTCACAATAAAAGCACCCAATTGCACAAGTGTGGGAGAGCTTTGTGAGTCAACATGATTTAAACAGACCTGAGCAGGCGTGTCTGCTGTCTTTTGCGGATGGAGGGGTTGGATTCAAATAAGTGCGGCCTCTTGCGTTTCTTGCCAGTTGCCACGGCGGCGGCAGCTGCCATGCCAACAGGGCCTAGAAAGAATAGTTTGGGATGTTAATAGGAACAGAATGTATTAGTAATTATAACAAGCAAGTTTAAGTCGGAATTCTATTGTTTTCGCCTGCTTAACTGTTTACTCTGTGTTCACCAAGACAGCTTTATTATTTACATATTTTGTGTTTTTTTTGTTATTGCAAGGTTGCAAGGATGCATGGTTTATTTGAAACTTCTGTGGACTAGCAACAAAAAGTGGTGCACTGGCCCCACCTGGTGGTCCATGAACTGCATTACACAAATTCAATATCACATCAACGAAATAAAATTCAGCATAAAGCAGAGATTACAAAATAGTGTGTTAAAGTAATTCAAGACTGTCCAACTGACACCAGTGTATTGTAAAATATATATCTCTTTTTCTTCATTTGCTGACTTTTTCAAATGTGTCTAATGTGTTATTTCTGGATTGTACACTGTGTGTAAGATTGTAATCTCTGTACTGGATTGTAATATCTGACCAACCCTCCCATTCTCAGATAGATAGCGTACCAAATGAGGGCATGTAAAACAAACAGAACAGAACTGTAATGTTCAGGTCACAAAGGACGATATCACAACAATAACAGAATAACAGAAAACAAAACAGCCATTCAACTTTTAGTAATAATTCAGCAACACCAGTTTCTCGATAAGGAAACTGGCGTTTCAAACTTATGAAAGAGGTTGGTGGGCTTTAATATGTATCATTATAAGTTTAACTACAGCCACAAAAAAAATGATGTTGAAAATAATAATAAAAACTGAAAAGATACAGGGCCTCTAATGACTTGGTTACTGAAAAACAACTCTGCTAAACCCTTTGGCATTTACACGCACTGGCCACATTGACACCACGTTGACACCATTTCCTGTCAGTCACAGAGCTTACCAGCGGCGGCCAGGTGAGCTGTGATCTCATCGGTACCGGCTGAGTTGAGGATGTCGGTGTCATCATAGGGGTCGTCGTCCGGAGAGGACGTGGAGTCTTCCTCGGCACTCATCATGGTTGCATCGGTGTAGGTGGCCACATGAACCTACGCATGTACGGACCGTGTTGGTTAAACACGCTCAGTCATTGTGACTTGGTTATACAAACTGCATTGTAACAGGCGATTCCAGACTAAAACTGAGCAGTCCATCTTTAAATATAGTAGTATGGAGGAAAGACCGACGTTGCATGAGGTGTGCTTAGTGTTACATAGCTATAGGCTTGGTGTACACAGCAAGTTAGACTGTGAATTCAAGCATCACTGTCAGTGATGCTAGTAATTGGTGGTGAATCTGCTATTGAATGTGCTCTACTGTTCTGGTTTTATATGCTGGGCAAACACATTATCATTTCCCTATACTGTTAGGCATACTACAAACACACAGCATGTGAGTGAGGTGTACCTGCTGGACCTGTTGGCTGACGGCATGCGCCTCGACGGTGGTCATGTGTTCTGTTTGGTGCATGGTGTGTTCTTCCATTGCCTGCCGCCTGGTCTAGTCTGAAGGTCCAGGGTACACTGACTGGAGCAGGGCAGACAAACACAACACATGGGTGTGGATTTACAACTCACAACTGCAAGTGCACACTTGCACTTTCAATGAATCATTGTTTTGTGTTGACTAATATTGCAGCCTACATCACACCAACATCCACTCACACTGTACAGATTGTTTACAAATACATATTCAGATAGCTAAGGTACATTTGTACTTATGTTGTGACATTTAAGCATCTGCCTGAAAAAAAAATGCTAAATCCAATTGTCTTAAGCTTGGTTACAAGTTAACAAGTTAACAGACTCACTCCCTTCATGCTATGTTAAAGGTAAATACGTTCTGGTAAACATGGTTTCTGCATGGTCCATACTGTCACAGAAACACAATAAACTGTATAAAAAGACACCACCAACCGAATAAGAGAAATAAATTTCTAGGGATCCCCACATATATCGTCCGCACATCGGTATCGGACGATAATAAATCTCATTGACTGCTATTGTCATTCACCAATGGCATTGGCCAATGTTTATCTTGTGTAGCATCATGTTTGGGATGGCTAAATGTTTTTTGATTGCTTGTGGCCTGACTTAACAGCTGCCCACCCAGCTACAGATTTGAAGATCCAATCGGTGGTACTATGATACCACACTCATTAAAGCCACTGGCTGGACATTACTCTGGCATGGCGTAAGAAGGCAATGTGTGCTTGTTTGTTTTCAAATAAAATTTAAAGAAAATGTTGGCCATGTGGGTGTATTTCACCATCAGTATTGGCTGTATTGCCAAAAATGTTTTAAAAATCAGTATCTGCCAATAATTTCAGTGTATACCTAATTATATCAAAGGTATACTACTCCTGTATCAGCTGGTTTAGTGTTGAGTTGAAATAAAAACTTTGGACAGAGTGCTTTTCATAGCAGTTTGACACAACTGCTTTAGAATTATTAAAATATTCTCACCTTCTATGCACTTAATTGACAACACATTTACACTGATTATAGATTGCTTCTACAAGACTGAACATACCACAATGATGATGTTGTGGTATGGGTAACTACAGATTCATAATGTTAACTGCCTGAGCATTCAGAATGATAAAAGGGAGGGATGGTTCTTTAGTTTAATTACAGGAAACTGCAGAAATTGTACTGAGTTGTCTGGTTTTAGGTAAAGATCTGATAGGCTACTCCATATAAATCAGATTATATGTAGTAGCAGAACTGTTATGATAAAGACAAACATGATTAAGCATTAGACTAGTCTGTAGTTAAAATGGGAGATGCCGTTCTCTAATTAGAGTGCAAAGATATTCTAAATAAAGTTGGAGACGTAACAATTCCTTATCTCATTGGTTACATGGTCACAAGAACCAGAACATAACGCACACGAATTTCAATATGGTTTATTTAATCCATTTCAAACTGGGCAAGCAAGTTAAAATACAATATTCTTTAAAAACCTATTTAAAATAGGCTACAATTGGCTACAATATCCACAGGCAGGTATGCAATACTTTGGATAAATGGATGTGGTTTAAAATTATTACACGCATGATACAATTGAATATGTGCCGATCCAGCTACCGTAGTTGGGCTAACCATTGAAATGAATGGTGTGCTATCAAACACTACATTATACACATTTCCCATGGCTAAGCTAGTGGCACTAACACATACGTATATAAAATATTCATAACAATGACTAATGCCAGCGTTGTGGGATGGCAATGTTGTCTGAATGGCCGGTTGGCTAGCATCGGAAAACCAGCTACCGTACCGTAAACCAGGCATGTCCTACATTTAGCTAATTAGCTAGCTAGCAAACAAGCTAAGCATTTGACAATGTAGAAGTAACATTTTGAATGAAATACGGCACATATCAGAACCTGCAATTCGTTATTAATGCATGTGCACCGAACATGGATACATATATATTATGTCGGTGGCTAAACCTCAGAAACTTAACGCTTAGCATCCAACCCGCGCCTCGACACAAAACATCGCTAAAACAGGCCTAAGCGGCCTGTGTCACCTCCACGGCTATTATGCTGTATCTGAGGTTGTTGTAGCTGCGTACATTGACTATCAACATGAATAAATCCAAAATCACAATAAAACCTTCCCATGTCAACACCTAAACAATCTGCATCTTTCAGCCCACTGCTGCCGGGTTTGATGATGCGGCTGCGCCGGGGCTGAAATAGATGGAGATTGCGCGGTAGGGCACTAACCTCAGAGCGGCTGCGCTACTTCGGGCCTGCGCTGTACGTTGCAGCAGCGAATCCGAGCACTAATGGAGGACAAAGAACAGTCAGCCCGAAAACACACCGAAGCCGCAACTCGCCGAAGCTACGGATTTGCACGAAGTGCTGCCAGGCCACGCCCTTTTCAAGTTACAGATGCCTTCAAATATTGTACAGTGCATCTAGCCTACACGACAAGCTAATCGATAACAGAAACATAAATACAATCATCATAATACAAAATTATCTATAATAGGTACTAACATTTAAACGTGTCGTTTAATAACTATACAATACAACACTCTATGACATCTTACATTTAATATACATATATATAAAACAGTTGGCTAAAATATATATACTATAGTAATAAACATTTTATCTGAGCAATATATACAAAATAAACTAAATGAAAAAAACAGTCAGGTGAAAGTGGAACAAAGGGTCAAACGTCGTAAACGTCAAACGAAGAGGTGGGTTTGATGAGCTTTATGCTACAGCTTGTGGGAAACTACAGCTACAATAACTTTTGCCATGCAGGATAATAATGTATTGTGATCTTTTCACACAGAACAACACCTGCCCACTTGGTCATGTAGGCCAGCTGAGGTCTTGTTTTTACAGGCAAAGGACCCCTTGGCTATATAAACATGGCACAGGGACCCCCCATCATATAGGCTATAATTTCATATTTTGTTGCCGGGCCAGCATGTGGGGCGGCCCAGAGCCATAGTTTACTTCTATGGCTCTGGGGCGGCCTATCCCTGCTGAAAAAAACAATAGGAACCATTACAGAATATCTAATGGTTTCCATTACAGATACCAGTACAGACCATTACAAATACCATTACAAACCATCTGCCGACCAACACAAATAGTTTCCAATGCGTAGCGTGTTTTGGGACACATTCCATTAGGATTTAATGGTTTCTATTGGTTTCTATTAGAGGTGTATTGGTTTCCATAACAGATTTTTTATTGGTTTTAATTTAGAGATTTTAATGGTTTCCAATACCATTTTTATAATTTCCCACACCAATTATAATGGTTACCATTACATATTTAGTTTTTCACATACCAATACATAATGGTTTCCATTATGGCACATAATATGCCATAATGAAAACCATCATGTAGTGATAAATGAAAATCAATTAAAAAAATGTATGGAAAACATTAAAATCTCTATAGATTAAAACCAATACAAAATCTGTAGGAAACTCACAAATGTTAAATTAATAACATGCTTTTATTAGAACATTTTGGTCTAACTGGCTACTTCAAGACATTACTCCTGTCCAGACCTGAGAAAAATACAATATACATGTGTATATGTATACAATGCTATTAAAATAAGAATTGACAGATTCAGAATTATCAAAAATTGTATTTATGTTCATATATTGTAGTAGAAGTACTAACATGTATCTGCTGCAGTAGAAGTACTAACATGTATCTACTTCAGTAGAGGTACTAACATGTATCTGCTGCAGTAGAGGTACTAACATGTATCTGCTGCAGTAGAAGTATTAACATGTATCTGCTGCAGTAGAAGTACTAATATGTATCTGCTGCAGTAGAGGTACTAACATGTATCTGCTGCAGTAGAAGTATTAACATGTATCTGTTGCAGTAGAAGAATTAACATGTATCTTCTGTAGTAGAGGTACTAACATGTATCTTCTGCAGTAGAAGTATTAACATGTATCTTCTGTAGTAGAGGTACAAACATGTATCTTCTGTAGTAGAAGTATTAAAATGTATCTGCTGCAGCAGAGGTAATAATATGCTAATACTAATACTAATATGTTAGTGAGACCATGTAACCAGATGTTGTTCAAGGCCTCGTTAGTGTAGCCTTGGAACACTGGACTCATGAACGCATGAAAGAAAGTACTGTATGAATGAGACAATAGATAACGCTGACTGTGCATCTTTTACTCCCAGGGAAGAGATGTGTGATAGCACGTCTCCACCTTATGAGGGACGAACATATAAAAATGAACATCTTACTCTGTATGTTAGATCTCTCTTGAATAAACCTCTTAAACGGACCTAGCTGTTTCATGGTGTTATTGACTTCATTACTACTTCTAAGCCAGGACCTTAGATACCAAGCCTTCCAACCTTGGCTGAGACTCTCTCAGGAGGGCTTTGGGTTCTGAACTTAACATTATATTATTTAGTGTTGTTACTTCTGAAGCTGCGACCTTCAGATACCCGGGAAGCCTTACAAACTTAAATACAATTTTGATCACGATGCCTGCAAAACATTGTCATGCCTGTCAGCTATCGGCGATGGACGATGGGATCGTATTTCGGCCCAACACTAGTCTAGTAAGTGTGTGGGTGTGTGTGGCAGGCAGGGGCACGTCACTGGCCGCATGAGTGAGTTTCGGAGATAAAAGAGCTTCGCAAGTCTCTAAAAACGGATAACTTAATTTAATAAAACAAAATAAAAAATGCCAATGTTTAAGCCTCTAAAATATCTAAGACACCAAAGGAGAATCATCTGCCAACCTTTGTTATATTTATTGTGAGTCTTACTTCCATTCTCACCCCAGAATTTGAATTGTATCCCACTTTAGTGAACTTCGCCCAGAAACGATTTCCTCAAATATCATAACATGGCCACCTGCTTCCGGATTGCGCGTACAAATGGATTTGACGTCACCACGTAAAGATACCACAATTAAAAATGCAGACGTAGTGACACCAAACTAAAATGTATTGTATTGTGTGTATGGTACATAAAAAAAACAGACAATCACAACAAAACTTACAAACTTGCTAACTCACGTGTTTAAATGTAATGTAGTGTTTTAACTTTTAAACAACAACAAAAAATGTGCATACAAAACAAGCTAACACAATGACATTGATAATACATTGTAGAAAATATATTGTGTAAAACGTTTAAGAAAAAGAAGAACCTCCCGTTTTACGGAGCTATATGCCAATAAATATATTTAAGTGGATTGATGTGTTGATGTGCCTGACTGATTTAAGGTTTTATAACAGTGATGTTAGCTCTAGGGCTTCACTCCAGTGTGGATGAGCATGTGTCGTTGTAGATGACCTGACCTACTGAAGCTTTTCTTACAGTGATGACAGATGTAGGGCTTCACTCCAGTGAGGATGAGCATGTGTCGTTGTAGATGACCTGACCTACTGAAGCTTTTCTTACAGTGATGACAGATGTAGGGCTTCACTCCAGTGAGGATGAGCATGTGTCGTTGTAGATGACCTGAACTACTGAAGCTTTTCTTACAGTGATGACAGATGTAGGGCTTCACTCCAGTGAGGATGAGCATTTGTCGTTGTAGATGACCTGACCTATTGAAGCTTTTCTTACAGTGATGACAGATGTAGGGCTTCACTCCAGTGTGGATGAACATGTGTTGTTGTAGATAAGATGACGTATTGAAGCTTTTCTTACAGTAATGACAGATGTAGGGCTTCTCTCCAGTGTGGATGAGCATGCGTCGTTGTAGATGACCTGACCTATTAAAGCTTTTCTTACAGTGATGACAGATGTAGGGCTTCTCTCCAGTGTGGATAAGCATGTGTCGTTGTAGATGACCTGACTGACTGAAGCTTTTCTTACAGTGATGACAGCTGTAGGGCTTCTCTCCAGTGTGGATGAGCATGTGTCGTTGTAGATGACCTGACTGATTGAAGCACTTTCCACATTGGCTGCACTGGTGAGGCCTGGCTTTATCAGTCTCTCCATGTATGTGCTTGGCTGCAGATGTTGTGATCGGCTGAGAAGCCGTTGGGAGGAGAAGACCCTCAGGTTTGATGTCGCCGATTCTACTGCGTCTGTTTATCTCACTGCTCCAGTCTCAACTGCAACTACGTAATTTTACACGAACCGCCGACAATGTTTTGCCGAGAGCTGGAAGCGATGTTGTGCCGTGATTGGGTCCCCTTGATGGAATCGCGCATATTACGATTCACTTCCAGAATGATAAATAGATGCGTAACGCACTAAAATAAAGAGCTATTTATCCATT
>JAODUH010088807.1:0-14592 GCA_027564835.1 Typhlichthys subterraneus | reverse complement strand
GAAACCGAGGGCGGGAGCACGCAGGCCCCGGTAACGGTGGGGGAGGGTGAGCCGCCCATCGGCGGCGCGGCCCAGACTGTTACAGAAGCCCAGATTGCTTCAATAGTCCTATCGTAGTGCCAAGTCCTATCTGTATATATTAATTATCTGTGTAATTTAATTGGAAATGTCCCTGTAGTGGGAACACTGACATTGTTATTTAAACACATCCATGCCATAAGGTTGATCCTATCCCTATTGATTATGTAACCTAATCAATATGGCTAATTTAGCAGTATGGCTCAATTTGTATCTATTGGTTACAGTACAAATATAATTATTAATTTGTAATTCTATTATATCTGAGCAGGCACACAGGCACTAAGAAACACTTGATTTTTGTTTATTTGTTCCTAATTTTTTTTAAATCAAAGAAATATTTACATAATGTGTATATATACATATTTGTAGAAGATAATATATAGTGATATTATAGTATATCATCATAGATCAAGTTTGATCAGAATTATAACCTAATTAATAAGTAGTAGTGTAATGCTTCCCGGGTCTCGCCGGTGTAGGACGGCCGGAGAGATACTGCCCACATCCCCAGTGCCTCACGCCCTCACGTGCGATCAGGCCGATTGCCGTCAGCCGTGTGGGCGTGAGGGCATAAAGACCGGTGACTCCGGGGAGGGGGTGTGGGTTATTGTTGATGTTTCGTTGCTGTTTCACGGTCCTGTTCATGAGTTTGTATTCACTGTTTGAGTTCTTTTCAGTTCGATTAAAGGACGAACCGTGGGGCTCGTTGCTTTCCCGGCATCTGTGTTGTTTTCGTTCGTTTGCACTCGCCTCACCACCATCCCAGCGTTACAAGTAGGCTAAAACCTTTAGCAGGCTACATCTTATATTTCTTATATTTTATATATTTATTAAACTTTTTTTTTTGGTCATCATTTGTGACCAAAATCATATTGAACAATTCTGGCAATCTCTGCTGTGAAGAAACCATGTCCAAAATGCATCCGCTAACATGCGTATAACATGTCCTTTGATGGGAATGGGAGTGGAAATGGAGGTCAAGGTCAAAAATCCCCTTTTAATTAACTAAACAGACAGGAATAATTATGTGACACAGATCTAAGAGAGCTTGTTCATATTCACCCTCGAACATCCTCAGGATAAGCAATGGTCTTAATAAGGAAAGGTGAAAGGTTAACGGGCAATGTTTGGGGGCTGTGTTTTAGTAAGACACCCAAAGTTCTAATCTGTGATAGCGCCACTGTCTGCTGCACCTCTAGGATTAGTGGAACATCAGATTAGAGCTTCTTGTGGAGGTGTGGTGGTTAGGTGTCTGTGCTGGCTGTATAAAAGGCCTGGTCGCCTGCAGTACGGCAAGGAACACAACCGTGTTTTGATCCTTATTGATTGTGGGAAGATTTTACATTGCTTACAACCACTTTCCGATTCATATCTCATTTAGCTTTTTTTTTTAATATCTGGGCCAGTTGAACTGTAAATAGTATTTTAGTATTTAATTTCAGACCTCTGTCAGATATGTACATGTCCTACGGAGGGGGTGGAGACCACCCAGGACCTGGGGTGGCAGAGCACTGCATGTACCCGGGCCAGGCGTCCGTGTTCGGGCACTGCGAGGCGCAGAGCGTGCATTTTCCTCCGTGCATGGAGCAGACATGGCTGCCCAGCCAGCTGTATTCCTGCTCGTATGCTGGCAACGCTGCTGCTTATGGGCGTGAGTGTTGCACCATGGAGATTAGCCATTACCGCCACCAGCCTGACTCTTTCTCTGGGGGGGAAGCCTGACTGGTCACACCTGCCGTGGATACAGGGGCCACACAAGAAAGGTACGGATCAGAGCTCTAGTGTTTGTTGCATGGCCTGAGTGCCTCTTGGTCAAGTGCAGTTCTTGTGGTGACTCTTGTAGGGTTACTTTGATGACATTCTTAGTAGTCTGTTCCCAGCTGTAGCTTTAAAGACTTTGGCTGGCTGAAAACAACCAGTGAGTGTTATTGCCACCCAGGTATATTTCAATTAGAAATTCCAACTTTCTAAACATATATGTTGTTTTTGGGGTTTATTATCATAGTTTTCCCCGCTAGTAATTAGCAGTGAAGTCTCCATGATCAATAGCCACTGATGTGCAGGGGTTAGGTCCTAAAGACCTCATGCGTGGCTGATTGGGACCTGCTGCACTGTGAGGCAGGGGGACATATTGATTGCTGGCGGTGGCAGCAACAGACAGAACAGAAGGCGATCCTGACAAACCCTTCAACTGCTTATTGATCGACGTGAAATGCTCGTCTGGACTCATTGAAGTGCTGAGGTTGAAGAAGTCGAAGCGTCTTCATTAAGATGAAATGTGTGTGTCTTGTTAGTCACATGGGGTCACTTAAACAACACCTTATCTTAACCAACTTTAGGGGTCTCATGCTGTATTTGCACTGCTATGGTCTGTCTGTATGTGTTAGGTCTTTGTTTTGCATCGATTTCTTCTTGCTGTTATCTTATTACTCACTTTTTCACATTTTTGAGCTGTATTACAGTAATTTTTTTAACTGTAGGATTTGTATATATTTCAGACACAGGGTTCCCATTGGTCATGGAATTTCTGGATTATCATGACATTTTAAAAATGTTAATTATGTAATTATGAAAGTCAGGGAATTTCATAATTATTTTGGATTGAATGATGGAATATCAGGGATTTTTTTGTTCTGTTTCTACATTTTACAACATCAAAATGTTACTGGACATGGTTTTACATTTTGAGATGTCTCAACAAATCTTGAAATGATTGAATGTTGATTGAATTGAATGTTGAATGTTGTAGTACCTGTGTGAAATAGGTACCACATTCATTGTCTGTTTATTGTTGCCTGTCCCTTTTACACAGACATGATTATGGAGGCTTGTTTTAGTGTTTTTCTATTGTTTATAGGTCATGGATATTTACATTGATAGATTGTCTGTTAAAGTCAAGAAAAAGAATTTGAGGTTTAACTAATAGTGGGAACCCAGCCATCATACAGTACATAGTACAGTATAGTACAGGGCTATTCAATCCTGGTCCTGGAGGGCCACTGCCCTGCATGTTTTAGGTGTCTCCCTGCTCCAACACATCTGACTTACATGAATGGGTCGTTAGAAGCCTGATAAACTGTATACAATATAATGTATAACGTACATATAGTGTACTGTATATATTATTTGTATTAATCACATTTAACTGAATCTGTCAAACCTTTAATACTTTGATTAGCCTTTATTGGATTAATTTAGCATTGGTGACTACATTGTATTGAAAGATTAGTAATTATTATAGAATTACACATTTTACAGATCTAAAACATAGTTTTTCAGTCCAACATGTCTGTAACCAATCTCTGCCAGACATGTTGTCATCACACATATCTGTCTCTCTCTCCATAAGGGTACATACCCAGTTACCTGGACAAGGATGAACTGTGTGTAGTATGCGGGGACAAAGCTACAGGCTACCATTACCGCTGTATTACCTGTGAAGGTTGCAAGGTGAGGCAGTTTTGGCTTGCAATTACGTGTTTGATGTTCAAAACATTTGTTAGAAAACATCTGCATTTAGTCATCTTAGATTGACCTTGCTTTACATTCAATTTTAATTAGTTATTTTATTGGTGAACTGCTAAATACCCTGGAAACACCATCTCTGCAGTAGTTTATATTATGAACTCTCACAGAGAAGTGTTATTGCCTCTGGGGGAGGGTTTGACAAGGGTTTGAGCCACACATTGGGAAGGACACTTAGAGCTTCAAACCTGAATGACATTTGACAATAGTCCTAGTTGTACTTCTTCCCTGTATCCCTGTGTGATTGAGGGAGAGCTCAGATGTTTATCAAACACATGTTAGCGTGGCTTAGACAATGTGCTATATGCTCCAGGGCTTCTTCAGGAGAACCATCCAGAAGAACCTCAACCCGACGTACGCGTGCAAGTACGAGGGGAAGTGTGTCATCGACAAGGTCACCAGGAACCAGTGCCAAGAATGTCGCTTCAAGAAGTGCATCGCAGTTGGCATGGCAACCGACTGTACGTTTTACAGTAAAACAGAATGAGTGTTTTGTAATCATGATAATAATATAGCATAGTATGCTATACATAATTTATACAATTTATAAAAAGACTGTTGAGCTAAATAAAAATATTAATAAACAAAAACATACATATAAAAAAAGGTACTTCTACTAGTTCGGTCAAGCCACTCTTGTCTGGTATAAGCAGTTTATTAGAATATATGCAGTATGCTACAATAGTTTATCTTTGGTGGAATGGCTTAGTCCTCGTCATTTGCATGTATGCGAGTATCTAACAATCGTTAGCCTCCCAAACAGGCCTGCAACAACACAACCTAAAACCTACACATATACAGACCAGACGACAAGTATTACAACCAAACAGAATGCAGAGGAGCAGTGGAGGCGGCGAATGTCTTGCTACAACTCAGAAATAGAGAGCAAAAGGCAGAGACCTTTTTAAAGGAGGCGCTTGTGACTAGGCTTGGCTAAGTCATCTTGGTGTAGTGATCAGCTGAGAGGCGGCAGACTGTCAGCTGATAGCCGGCAGCACGCGGACATCCGTGGCCTGCTAGAACTAATTACTAATGACTAATTACTAATAACGGAATTATTTATTTTGTTTAATCCAATCTATTGTTTAGGTAACTTAACAGTAGGCATTGGGAGATATGATAAATTTATGTCACAATTATCCTGGCAAAAATAATTGTGATAGACAATATTATCGCAAATATTTATTATAGTATTATTAAACTGGCATTGGCAATGGCACTAAAACATAGTGTAATCACTTTATCTTTTGTTAAGAAATAACCATTTGTATTACAAAACAATCACTTGTATTATCATGACAAATATCATATGTACTGTATTTGTACTGTTTTTATCAATTCTTTTTGTTTTGAAACCAGTATTTCAACAAATTCGATGTATCTCTTTTATGTGTGGGACACAATGAGCAAGCCAAGCCTTGATTCCGTGATTGACTGGAAAGATGCAGGCTAATAAATAAATGACTAAATAAATACAATTGGACTGCAGTGAGCTACACAGGTTTTTTCAAGTTACTTGTGAAAATATTCATACTTTTGTGAGGATATTCTTGATTATCACAATAATGAACATTCACCACAATACGATTATCGTCAGTATTTGTATCGCAATAAACGATAGTATCGTATATCGTATCGTATGTTGTATGCTTACCAGTGCGGTTGGTGACACCACCACCACACTGCTGTCCACTCCCTTTGTCTGTTATAACCCCCCCACCCCACCTCTGTCTCCCCCAGTGGTGCTGGACGACAGCAAGCGGTTGGCCAAGCGTAAGTTAATCGAGGAGAACCGCGAGAAGCGGAAGAGGGAGGAGCTCCAGAAGACGGCGTGGGACCGACTGGAGCCCACCCAGGAAGAGTGGGATCTGATCCGCATGGTGACGGAGGCCCACATGGCCACCAACGCCCAGGGCAACCACTGGAAGCAGAAGCGGAAATTCTTGGTGAGACGAGACGTCGACCACCGCAACACGCCCACTGTCTGAGCCATTGTCTGAGTGCATTCCCAGAATTCCCTGCCTGATGTAAACCCCCCTCTCCCCCCCCTCCCAAAAGAAAGAGAAAAGCCCTACCCCAGCCCTCCACCACTGCTGTGCCACAGTGCCCTATTTTAATATGTCCATGTGTTTTGTTTTGTATCTCCTTGTAGAGTGGGGAGAATTAGCGGGCCTCTGGCGAGAGTGTGCTCCTCAACGCGGCAGCACTAATTTATACTGGACCATCTCATTCTGTCCGTTTTCGCACTGCTCTTCCATTAACAGACATTAATAACAATGTTCTTTTCTCTCTGTTCACACAAAAAAACTAAATATTTCCTCGTCACGTTGACGCTTTTTGATTTCACGCCTCACTTTTTGACTAATTTGATTTATTTCATGGAAATTCTAATGGCTCTGTCCAGACTGAAGTCTGTCTAAACTGTTTTTTTTTACCCGGGTTTCTATGGTAAGATGAGTTAAAATGCTGAGACAACATTTTTTAAATGGTACTTGAGTTACGTAACAGCATAATACATGACAGCACAAACAAAATTGCTTGAATTAGATCATATTTCAATGGCTCTATTTATTTATTTATTTGTTTATTTATTTATTTACGTGCCACTATTTCAAGTAATTTACACAAAACCTCAAGTGAATCTTGTCATTTCTGACTGGCCAGTTTCACTTGGATCGTGAATCTTCCCATAGAAACCCTACTTTTCTTGGATCTGTGTGCTCACTTGTTTCTCTCTGCACCTCTTTCATCTATCCTCAGTTTAACCTTGTTTTTTTTAGTTGGCTTGACGCGGGTTCTTCATTGAAACTTCACGATTCCTGTTGATTATCCAACAGGTCGAGGAAACAATGCTACTTAATGAAATAACATGTAATTTATTCTGTACCTCTGACCAGAGTGCAGTGGGGGTGAAGGAAACTAAGGTAAGACACCATAGCCTAAAATATGCATTACAACTGATTTTAAAATCATGCTTGCTCGCTTTTTAATTTTATTTTTGATTTTATTTTTTAGATCAGTAATTCCAGCAAGTACTTTTATCTTCAATAATGAGGGCTTATAATTAAGTCATTTATATTTAGAGATTATCTATGAGTAAATCAGCACTGTAATCATTTAGGGCAAAAAACTGTCGCACCGCTGTGTTCAAAATGTTGCACTCCAGCCTACACTAGACACAGGCCATATCAACATGACGCTCAGAGTGCTGATTAACCCCTATCGCGCTGACAACACGTTGACCAAGCAACTTATAACTCCTGCTAAATTGAATCCACTCGGTCAGGAACTACAGTACCATTGTACGCAGACCCTCATCAGTGGATAACCCAAGTCAAAACACTGCCAACTAAATCAGAGGGGGGAACACCCCCCTGCTTTTTAACTACCCTCCTTTTAATTTTCTCTTCTCCTTCTTTCCCCCCTTGAGCCACGTCACTGTGGGTTCTGTCCGCACCTTTGTGCTCTTGCCTTTGGGCCTGCTTTACAAGAACGCACCGTGTGATATTCTGTGCACTTCCTGTGTTTGCGTTTGCGGGAGACACTGAGTCCCGTCCTGCCATGTGATTTCAGCCTGAGGACATTGGTCAAGCGTCCATTGTGAATGCGTCTGAGGGAAGCAAAGTGGACATAGAAGCCTTCAGTCAGTTTACAAAAATTATCACCCCCGCCATCACCCGTGTGGTGGACTTTGCCAAAAAACTGCCCATGTTCTGTGAGGTAAGCACAGCCACTTTAGAAAATATTAAAAAGGTACAAAATACCACCATGAACGGCCTCAGAAGCCAAAGTATGACTTCATATGTGTTATTCATTCGATATCTTTGTTTAATGCATTGGTTAATTTAGTAACAAAGTAAAGCAATAATTGATGAATACATTTTTCAGAATAGAATGGTTCATCCATCCAGCATTTCAGGGTATTTATTACTACTACTAATACTACATACATATACAGTACATTGCTGAACTTCTTCATTTACATTTACAGCATTTAGCAGAGATGTTTATACAAAGTGACATACTACATTGGTCAAAAGCTGAGTAGGTCGGCTATTCACACCAGCAATATTTGGCAAACAACTTTCTGTTGGAATAAAGACGTTAGGATACAGTACTGTATCCTCTCAGGGCTAGCTAGTTACTTTGTATTTAGCACTAAATACAAATACTAAAACACTGCTTCTCTCTCTCTCTCTCTCTCTCTCTCTCTCTCTGTCTGTCTGTCTCTCTGTCTGTCTGTCTGTCTGTCTGTCTGTCTCTGGTGTGAACCAGCTACCTTGTGAAGACCAGATTATCCTGTTGAAAGGCTGCTGCATGGAGATCATGTCCCTGCGAGCGGCCGTGCGCTACGACCCAGAGAGCGAGACACTCACGCTCAACGGCGAGATGGCGGTCACTCGCGGCCAGCTGAAAAACGGGGGCCTGGGCGTGGTCTCGGACGCCATCTTTGACCTTGGCGTGTCGCTGTCGTCTTTTAACTTGGATGATTCTGAAGTGGCGCTCTTACAGGCAGTCATTCTTCTCTCATCGGGTGAGTCAAGTCCATCTGTATAATATTTACTATTTTTAAATGTTTGAAATGAACAATGTCTGAATGTTGAAACAACAGGAAAACATATCTACAGATAAAAACACCAAACCACATGTTATAAACACAAAACATGTTTAAAGTGTCACATAAGTTCTCAATTTAATTACAATTTCTCTTTGACAAAAGGATGTTTACATTGGGATTAACATCTAATGAAATTATATGTATGTAATTCAATTGGGGACCTTGGGGATTGTTGTTTCAATTAACTTTTTAAAAAGTTTCAGTACATTTTTCAGTGACGTCTGAATTTTCTCATCTAACTTTGTATTTGTGTACATTTATAGGATTATGTGTTTGTTATAGTTTAACTATATTACAGTATATTGCTACCATATTTTTTAACATAGCAGGCAATAAAAAATGTTTACATATTTTTTTTATATAAATAACATATTCACCTCTATTCCTATCCTGTATGTACTCTCATAATACGTACTTTGAAATCTTCCATGCCACAGCTAATACCATAAAAAAAACTTAAACGGAGCCTTGAGACAAAAGCAACAAGCACCGTATTACTGCTAATCAATTCCACCGATGGCCTATGTAAAGTCCATTAAGCGCGTCAATTCAATTTGGGATTATGAGAGTTCATTAAGACGAGGCAGGGAAATCTTGGCCCCTCCACTGAAGCACAGCTGTGTGAATCAATACTTGACCGTGCATCACTTCCTCAAAAGCAAAGTTGTTACTCACTGATCTAGTCCCCTGTGCACAGATTGACATGTTGGCATGAAATCAATGTCACTGAGTACAATTCAATCTGCTAGTTGCTATTATTATTTAGTACAAGAGCTAATTCTGTCATCAAACCGGTTTGTGTGACAAGCATTGTCTTGCAGGGCTTTGTTATTTCCCACATATCGACATTTCAGCTCAAATCAATATTGTTCTATACATGTTGGACATGAAATACATAATGATTTGCGGATACAAAGCTGTAGCAGTATAGAGAGGATTCATGATTTATCCTTTAAGCGTGCTGGGAGATAAAGGTGGTCCGCAGATGCTTTATGAGTCTTTAAAGTCTGATAACATTTTCCTAAATGGATTTTATGGATTTGTGTGGATCACTGTATGGTTCTATGTTGAAGATGCAAGGTTTTCATGTGACAGCGATGACATGGTTCTCTATACTCAGCTATGTGAATGTGTTAAATGGAGTCTTGTAGCTTATACTGTAGCTATACTGTAACAACGATATCCTATTAAAAGCACTTTGCGTGCACTGCATGCACACACTGCCTCCCTTTGCTTATCAGTCTGGGAAGTGTATCGTGAGCTGGGTAGAGGACCAGCAACCAAACAGACTGGGTGTGTACTGGTTCAGTCGCTGCCAACAAGCATCCTCACGTGGGTCTGGTTATGATTGGGTGACGTCTGTCTGACAGTCTGTTGGCAGCATCGTTTGCAAATCACGATCTGATGAACCCTGCTTGTGATTCCATTGACAAGCAATTGCCAACTCTATGACTTTGGGCTTCCATACTATACAGGCTATGCGTTGATGGTGATTTTCTACAACAGTTAGTATAACACAGACCAGTCACAGTTGGAGTGGCGTTGAATCAGGAAACTGGCTTTCATATACGATGTAGTTCTCCTAGGGAGGACCGTGGCATCACACATGTAGGAGTTCCACTACGTCTCTGGGTAAACAAAGGGATACGTAACGCTTTATTGACAGGAAATAAAGCGTTACCCCCCCCCCCCCCTCCTCCAAAACACACACACACACACACACACACTTGTATTTGGTTGAGCGGGAAAGAGTTACAATGGGCAGCCTGTGTGTTTTGTGGAACCCCACCCGAAAATACGGCCTCCACGCCACTAGGGGTAGTCTACCATGGACTGTACTACCCCGCACAGCTGCAAATTAGCAGGCTATAAGGAGTGGTGTGGAAAACGAGGAAAGCGAGGAAAAAGAGAGATCTTTGTGGATCGGGTGTGGGAGTGAACCCCTACCCGAGGACCCAGCAGACGGCGCCCCGGGACCCCTCTCCATGTCCTCATAACCAGCTTGATGTTGATGAACACCATTGCTACACTAGTACATCCCAGTGTCAGCCTGTAATCACTCCCATTGCTGAGCACAGTGGAGTGGTGCTGCCACAGTCTGTAAACACAGCAGGGTGTAAGATGAGTGCCTATCTTATGTACAAGAATGTTCACATCCTGCGGAAGTGTGACTGCACAGGGGGATGCATGCAAACGAAGCACTGCCTTGCTTTTGATCCAGTCGATGGGAGAACAGGCATGAGAAGAGCCCATAACACCTATTAAGGACACATATGGAAATCAGCTGTGGCTGCTAATACGTATTATTCTGTCTGCTGCAGGCAAATGAACTGTGATTACAACCTCTCAACACGTGTACAGCTTTCCCCTTGCCTCTTGACGTCCCGTGGTGAGGTTTGTTTCCCCTGTGTTTCTCCACAGACCGCCCTGGCCTGAGCAGTGTGGAGCGTATCGAGCGCTGCCAAGAGGAGTTCCTGCTCGCTTTTGAACATTACATCAACTACCGCAAACACAAGGTGGCGCACTTCTGGCCCAAGCTGCTGATGAAGGTAACGGACCTGCGCATGATAGGGGCATGTCACGCCAGCCGCTTCCTACACATGAAGGTGGAGTGTCCCACAGAGCTATTCCCTCCTCTCTTCCTGGAAGTCTTTGAGGACTGACCAATGTGCGTGTGTGCGTGCGCGTGTGTGTGAGCGACTGAGCGCCTCGGACCCCGGGAACCCTGGTAGTCTCGGAGCAGGAGCCACCCTGAACTTTTATTAGCACTACTGAGTGTGAATTCATTCCGTAGCTTAGGAGTACCTTTGTTTGTGTTTTTTTGTTTTTTGTGTGTGTGGATGGAACCATTCCTTACAATGCGGGTACATGTGAATAGAACTTTGTTTTTGTTTCATTTGTTATTGTTGATGATGTAAACCCCTGATTTTACTATATACTTTTTATGTTTATGATTGTACTGTTGCCGTATTGGTGATATTGTCGTTAGAACCATGCAAATGTGTTTTCCCTCTTTTGCATTTAAGATTCAAAATGACTGCAGCACCCTTATAGTAGACCCATGACTCACATGTGACATTTGTTTTACTTCTCATAGGGACAGACATGGTAGCAACAATCCAGTAGCAGCCAACTTAATGGATCCATTAAAGCCAGAGTTGTCAGGTAGTCTATCCAGTGAGTGTATCACCTGTTCAGTTCTGCCACATAGACCTGGTCCGAAACACACCCGCACACACACACACAAGCCTTGTTAAGTTTCTTGATAGCCCATCATAGCATTAACACAAATGTGTACATCAGTCTAGACCAGGGGTGGGGATCCCTGGACCTAGAAAGCCGCTGTCCTGCATGTTTTAGATGTCTCCCTGCTCCATCACACCTGATTCACATGAATGGTTTATCAGGCTTCTAACGGCCCATTAGGTTGAATCAGGTGTGTTGGAGCAGGGAGACATCTAAAACATGCAGGACTGTGGCCCTCCATGGACCAGGGTTTCCCACCCCTGGTCTGGAGACTGGCAAGGACTAAGTAAAGCACATTAAAATACTCTGATGTCAGGAAAACCATTGAATGTTGGTTTTCTTCGTAGAGAGATGCCACATGCTGTGCCAAAAAACCAAGTGAACGAATCCGTTTGGTTCTAGTGAGTTTTCACTGGGGCTGTGAATGAATCAGTTTGGCCCTAGTGAATCCTTACCGGGATTACAGTGACGTCTGTATACGTCTGGTTACCCTAATTACCGCACGCCTCTCATAAAACACTCATAACTTGTGACTGTTGTATTTTAGACCCCTGTACGCTGCTTCTAAAGTACACATTATTGTTTTCATTTACCCATGTTGCCTCAGAAACCATTAATCATTGTTCATGTTCTCCCCAAGCCTGGGGTTATATGTAATGGTGAAGCCAAGGTGCTATTGTAGGTGGGCAGAGCAGAAATGGCTAACTGAAGTTCATTGTTCTTTTCACGGAGATGAAAGAACACGCATACACACTAACCCCACGCAAGCACAGATACCTACATGTATATATGTATGTGCCTAGATGTTGCATAGGACAGAACCTGCCACTGTGACAGGTGGATGACATTTTAGTGGCCAGGTGGACGTGTTCTGGCCTAAATCAATTCAACATATTCATATTCTACATCAGCAAGGTACGCTGAGACATAGCTGATGAGATTGTGAAACTGTAGCTCTCTCTTTCCTCTTAGTTGGTATGTTTTTGTTGTTTTATAAACACCTCTATATACTGTATATGATAGTGGCATTTGCAGCAAACTTTGCTTTGTATATCTTGCAATTCTAGTTTCACACTACTTCTTGAAACCGATCGTGTTTTCTGTGAACTGATGCCTTTCATTGAGCAATAGACTTTTTGCAGTGTTTGAATGACCAGGACCTCATGCACAAACACACCTCACAACTTGTACAGACTCAATTAAAATGCATAGACAATCAGAGAGTGAGAGAGAGAGATCTGGATTGCAGAGGACCGTGTCCAGTAGCCCAGTTCGCATATGAACTGGGAAATGCTCAGCCAGGGCCTTCTGAATATGTGACATTTTTGAAAGTCAATTTGAAAATGTTCTGTATTTTTCTTAAAAACATCTTAAAGAACCAGTATGGTATTATCTCTCTTGTTACTCCTAGGTTACTCAGTTACAAAATAACACAGGTTGCACCATAGAAAAGCTATTTTAGATTACAAAGGTAAATGGATATGTATATTTTCAGGCAGCATTTTTTTTACAGAGTAAAATTATATTGTTTTTGCACAGTATTAAGAAAATGGTCTTGCTCTCAAATTAAATAGTTTCCATCCCTCCACAAGTTATAAGAATTACAAATAAATGTTGGTGACACATTCTTTTTTCAAAGCATTTCCAACATTAGAAAACCAATCCACTGTCTCAGTTAGATTGAACACAGATGTCTCTCCTTGTGTGTTTTGATTCATACTGAAACAATCTATTGTATAGAGACAGGACATGAGATGGGGACTTGTGTATGAATGAAGAGTGAATCTGTGGCAAAATAAATATTTATATATGATTTAGATTTTGTTCCAAATTTGCTGTGTTGCACTTGGCGTTGTACTAAAACAACATTGGCCATAGGCACATGTTATAAGTTTGGCTTTACCCTGGATGATAAGAGAAATTGCACTTAAAGAGAGGGAAAATATTTTGGCGCTGAACTGATGTTTGCACTTGTGAAATGTGAATTGGCTCGAGAATAAAGATGGTTTTAATTAGTTTTGCCTCTTAGTGTTTTTTTTCATTTGCTCATGTTAAAGCTACTGTAGGAAGGATTTGGGAGTTACAATGAGAGCTAGCTAAAGACGACAGAATAACAATAATTCCTCTTCTCTTTCCTGCCTCTGGAGCCCGTTGGTCTAACATTGCGAGGCGCTATTGATAATCTTGTAGCCGTGTGCGCGCATTCATGATTTATTGACAGGCGACATTGATTCACTGATAGAATGCGTTTGCTTTAAAAAATCAATAGCAGATATTGTTACAAAGCATTTCACTCACTGATAGGTGGAAATGGCATTTTATACTTTATTTATAACTCTTAAATCATACCTACAGCACCATTTCAAAACTTGGTCTTGCACTTAATGTAGGTCCCCCTCCAAGCCCCTCCCCTCCCCTCACTACAAAGTTGTAGTGGGTGGAGTCAGGCTCAGAGCTGGGGAGCAGTTACACTTTAAATGTACAAATATTAATTTCTCCAGAATGACTTACTCTGCCTTTAAAGTGTAACTGCTCCCCAGCTCTGAGCCTGACTCCACCCACTACACATATTTGAAAAATGCTAAAACTGCCAAGTGAGGGGAGGAGAGGGGCTGAGAGGAAGGCCCCACTAACATCAATTCATGTGATGTTAATATTTGCGTGGCCTACTAGACCTATATGCAAGCAGGATAAATATTACTGCATGTGATGAGAGGAAATTACTGTCACTGTTTGTTTCAACCAGCAAACAAAAAAGGCTATTCATTTTATTTTTAGCAAAAAAATAATATCCTTTCGGGTGCTATAACAGCTCATTAAAGTATACCGCTAGGGGTAGTACATCTGTTTTCATGTGATGTATTATGGAGGGTTTATCTCATTAGACTTCTGAGCATAAAGGCATTCCTTGGAAAATTATGTTGTGATAATGGGCACTCATTGAAATACTTAAAAATTCACAATTTCAACCCTTAAAATACATTATTACGGCTGTCACTTTTTGGAGAAAAAAACGTACCACATAAGGGCAAGGAACCATATATGGTCACTTCGCTGACCTTGATTTGCAGCATAACAATGTTTAAATTAGGAAAAAGATGTGTGTGTGCATTTATTTATAT
>JAODUH010088806.1:15515-38310 GCA_027564835.1 Typhlichthys subterraneus | reverse complement strand
GCACATCCACTAAAAGAGAAAAAACTCAACTAAAAAGTTGAAAAACAAAAAAAGCTAGGGATGAAGTGGTTAATGGAAGTATATTTTGCATGGACCTGTGGCACCTGCCCATATGGGCCTTAGTGCATGAGAGAGATCGGGGGTTTGAGTCCGGCTCGTGTTCATTTCCCAATGCTGATATACTGTACCTCTCAAGTATATTCCACTGCTCCTGGTTGACTGTTGTGTTCTATCCATTAAGGCGTACTGTGGATTTATGGCATCCGGCCAACATGGCCCAGACATCGCTACAGGAAACTGGGGCTGTGGGGCCTACAATGGTGACCCACAGCTGAAAGGTGACATTTTAATCTTCGGATCATTGAGTTTCATTTAATTTATTATGTACTGCATATACACATTTTAATCCTTCAGTAGTCTAAAGGTTAAACAATGTTATACATAATACTGAATGTGTTAACATCCACACAATAGTTATTGCTTTTACAGGGCATATGGAATATGCTGGAACTATTTTATGCATTTGAGCATGCTTGACTTGTTTTTGTTTTTACAGCCGTGATCCAACTGATGGCAGCGGCAGCAACAAAGAAGGGCATGGCCTTCTTCACCTTCAACAACGACACTTTTAAGAGAAGCCTAGAGGAGACGTACAAGCTATTGGTCACAAACAAGGTTACTGTCGGTGAGTAGTGGAAGGTTTAAGCAGACACTGGCATGTTGGGCTCCCATAGGCTCCGACTGACTGGGGGCCTTATTGCTCTCGCTCACCACAGGCCAGCTGTACACACTACTAGAGGACTACTGTGCTGTCAGGCAATATAGCCGACCGCCACCGGAGGTGTTCACGTTTATCAGGAACCAATACCGTGACCAACACTGAATATGTGTATTGCTGTGATTAGAGCATGTCGTAACTAGTAATGTGCCTTTGTTAGCATAGAGCATCAACACCTATAAACATCTATAATGCCACCAGAACTATAATTTTTATTTCACAAATATAAGTATTATAACAATAAATGAAAATACATAAATCCTTCACATTTAGGCAGCTGTTCAGTTTAGTTTCTGTAATCTTTTTACAAATGTCACTACTATAGCAGACATTAGTTCATACATTTAAGACTCATTTCAAGTAATCTTAAGGCTTCACACCAAGAATTTGGCACAAATGAGGAAGTTTAGACTTGGGGAAAAGATAACCAAAGCCATTGGACATTAAAAATAAAACATATATATAATATGTAAAATACAACATATGACAATAAAGCAAGGTGGAAGGAAAACATGGAAGAATGATTATGGGCAAATGCAATTAATTGTGTTTAATAACTGGTGTTTATAAAAGGGTGGCTCAGAAATGAATATACACTGATAATACTCCTTACACCTACTTATTATTGTAGATGGACAGAGCATGCTAAATGTTTTTGCTTTTGTAATCGGCTTTCTAGAAATGTGTCTGAAATGTATCTGCATAATAAATCACTGTTGTATGTTTACAAGCCTCATTCTGCTGTACCATGTTGTGGTTGCAAAGCTGTGTCAACTGCATAGCAACCGACTTTGCATGTGAGACGTTTCATATACTCATGCTGGGTTTTAATTTGAGGTAACCTAATCAATCCATTGATTGATACAATTTGGGGCAGAGTATCTCTAGAATGCCATAAATAACAATTTAAAATAAATGTACAACTACAAACCACATTTTTAACTAATTGCCATGTGCTCATACATTTACGTCATTTATGACCTATTCACCTCCATGTGCCAGAAGTGTGCGGCTGTTGTTTTATATTCAAATGTAAATATAGTTCTGATGCAGCCTACACATACAGAGGTGCAGGGTGAGGACACCCTGACAAACACAGGACAGTAGTGGAGGGAGGTATATGCACGATAAATTACTGTTTTCCTGAGAATGCGTTGAGGTTGAATGCGGTGTCCATGAAACGCTGGAACTCCAAGAGGTGAGCCTGCTTGTTTCCAGTGGCTGGGGCTGCTGCAGGCTCACGGCCAGCATACCTGCACGCACACACACACACACACACCACAGAGACACACAAGCAGCAGCGTCACATATAGAACCCTTATAGATGCAGCTTCCTGTCAAAGGAATCAGAAGCTTACCGGACAGGTCTGTGTTGGCGGACGGTGGTGCGAATGCGAGGCTTGATGTAGTCATAGTAACCCTGGTTCTTGTGCTCTTCCTGACACCACACCAAGTCCGCGTTGGGAAAGCGGTCGGTCTCGGCTTTAACCAGATCAAATGGGAATGGTGAGAGCTGCCGAGAGAAATTAAACATTTAGTATATCTGTAGGGTTACTGTCCCTACACCAAAACCATCTAGGTACCGCTCAACATTTTAAGACCAGTGAACCTGAAAAGGCTGTTTAATAAGCAACAAACCAGTACAATAAATAGTTTTCCAAAATATATGCACATTTTAGAGTTAATAATGAAGCGTAATTTATACCACCAAGTGACAAAACGCTATATAATCTAGAAAGGCTCTCAGGAGTCAAATAACAGGCACGCTTCACTTTTTTTGTCCTATTTTATGTCTTTCCATGCGTGTAGCTCTTATGCACATCACTGACAATGTGTGCACGTTAGTGTGCACACCAGCATGACTTGTTGAGACCTCTCAGTATTAATTAAGCAACAAAAATTTAAACAAGCTGCAAATACAATTCCCTATTATTCCATGATTCATCCCAAAAATGTATACAATTCCATGAGTTTCCATGTCGAGAATAGACTTTTTTAAATTCCATGATATTCCAAAAATTCCATGACCCGTGGGTACCCTGTACAGTACCTAGCCTATGCATTATACAAAAATAAATAAAATAAAAAAGGACTGAAAACATTGTACATCTTCTTGAGCCCTGCTCGTGTGAAAGGTAATACAAGCAGTCTTGTGATACCTGTTCAATGCGAACAATAGCTACTGCATCCTCACTGCCTCTGGCTTTGCGCTCACGGGTCAGATCATAGTAGACCTTGCCGGTGCAGAAAATGACTTGTTTCACATCGTCTGGGTTGGCGGATGCAGGCCCAACGTCTGGAATCATGCGCTTGAAATGTGTGCCTTGAAAAACAAAACATATTTTAATAGCAAGCCAATATAAGAGAAGATAAAACCAGTCAAGAAGAGATATTGGTACATATATCAATTCAGTGTATATTTATATAACTCAACAGTGTGTGTGTGTGTGTGTGTGTGTGTGTTTGAGTGTGCTTACCTGGTAGCATTTCATCAAAACTAGACTTTGCCTCTGGGTGGCGCAATAGCGACTTGGGAGTAAATACAATGAGCTGGCATTGATGAAACCAGAGACACATAGGGAAAGGATATAGAAAGATGTTTAGCAAACACTTCTCGAACGTACAGCGCTCAGTGTTATTGATCTCTTAGCATGTGTGTGAGGCTCACAGGCTTCCTGAAGGGTTGCAGAATCTGTCTACGGAGCACATGGAAGTAGTTGGCAGGATTGGAGCAGTTCACTACAATCCAGTTGCAGTCGTAGAGCTGACGGGTGGCAAACTCCTCCAGCGGATATTTCTGACAGATTAAACACATCAAATGTTACGTCACTGCTCTGCAACTGTGTGTGTTGTGCGTGTTTAAGTTTTTTGGGGGGAGTGGGCTGGGTTATTGTGACTCTTTGCTAGTGTATCTTTTCAATTAAATGTATTGGGGTGAAAAAAATATATATATTTCACATGGAACATCATAACCTGCTCCTCACCTCGAAAGGAAAAATTTCCATTAAAACCCCCACAGGGTAAAAAAGGTAAAAAATAGAAGAAACCAAAAGACCACAGAGGGAGGAATCACCACTCCAGGAAGGTTAAAATACAATAGGTGTCGATATGCCAACAAGGTTTAGCAACTGTACTTTGAACGAAATGTATCACATTGTGCCGCAATTAAATAACTTATTGCTAATAAAATACGATTTAACATAATAAGTGGTCCTGACTGAAATGTGAACATGTTTTGCTTGTCCGAACATCAACTCACTGGCACAATGTGAACCGTGAGCACAATGTTTCTGAGAGAAACTCACTGGGATAACATCAGGGTCATCATTACACATTTGTAGAAACCGTTCTGGGCGGGCTGAGGAGTGTTCTGGACCCTGGGGAATTGGGAAAGAACAAAAGTGGTCAATAAACTGCACAATATGTCCCATGATACACGTTTTGACAGGCATTGGAAGAAAAACAATGAATAAAATACTGTCTTCTTTACAACCAACAAGTGTAAAGAAGACAGTATCTACCATTATTATTATCCTACCATTCCCTCCATGCCATGGGGCAACAGCAGGACAATGCCATTCTGTCTGACCCATTTGGCTTGGCCAGGGCTGATGAACTGGTCGATGATGCACTGAGCTGTGTTATGAAAGTCCCCAAACTGGGCCTCCCACAGAACCAGTGCATTTGGACTGGCCATGGCAAAGCCTAACTCAAAACCTGCAGACAGACACAAAGATATAGGTACTATATACACTTAAGGAAAACACACACACAAAATACAATATCAATAAAATAAGGATCAAATGAGTTACTCCAAACTAGCATACATTATATGTGCAGCCAGTGGTTAAATATACTGTAGGTTAAATTAGGGTAAGACCTGAATTAGTACTCTTTACTTTATTTTGTCAAAAATGGGAGGTTGAACAAGGATGAATAATATCTCCTTCAAATTAGGTGTTTTCCATTAGAGGTTTGGGTTCCAGCATAACAATAGGACCCAATGTTCACCTAGTACTCCATATTCAGATAGAGAGCTATTGCAGACAGTGTAGGGAGCCTGATCAGGGGAGATGTGGTCCATCGGTACGCAGACCCTCTTATCAACATTCTGGTCATGAAGAACATGGTGTCGGTGGCTGTAAAAGTACCAGCAACATTACAAGAAATATAAAGTTACAAAGTACACCAGACCTGCGTGTGCACACACACACACACACACACACACACACAGAGTATGTACAGTGCACATGCCTGAAAGTGCCTCTCTCCACATCCTGCCCGCTGAGACGAACATGAATCCCTTCTTTGAGCAGGGAGCCAAAGGCCATGTACTCCCCCAGAGCCCAGTCACACACCCGCTGGCTCACCATGTTGGCCCGGCCCTTAAGGATACGGCTCAGACCTGTTAATCGAACACAGAATTAGCAAGAGGCGATGATGGCGAGAACATTGATGCAGCTGCTAGCTAACAGAAAGACACTACCTCCATGTATTGTGAAGTCATCGACAGGGACAGAGGAGGCCACAGTTCCAATATGGCTGAGGTCTTCCTCGCTGAGGCCTGTAGAAGCACAGCTCATACTCTTGGGCTGACCGTCCAGTGTAAAAAAACCTAAACATACATACACACACACACACGCAAACAGAATTATCACTGTGGTTGGTTAATTTATAGGCTACACTGAATATTCGTACATACAGATATATCAGTGTTTAGTATGGCAGGCTATGCTACACAAGATGCTATACAGATATATCGGTGTATAGCAGGGGTGGGCATTTATTTTCACTTGGGGGGCCACATTGAAAATGTCAGAGAACTTCGCGGGCCACGTTACTTTGTTAACAAACATGCTAATTCTTTTAAAATACAACACAAAATAGCTAACTTTGTTAACTTGCATATTTATGCATATAGGCTATTCCTATGCAACACAATGGTCATAATAAAATGTAACAGTTCACTTTAATTATGTATTTTTTTAAGCAGCTGTAAATAAAGTAACATTCTGCAGAGCTCGTCGAGTAATTTTATGTTGTATTATTATTTTTGAAACGTTTGATGTACCGGGCGGGCCGGGTAGAATGTCTCAAAAGGGCCGCATCCAGCCCCCGGGCCTGACTTTGCCCAGGCCTGGTGTATAGTATGGCAGGCTAGGCTACACCTGATGCTATACAGATATATCAGTGTATAGTATGGCAGGCTAGGCTACACCTGATGCTATACAGATATATCAGGGTATAGTATGGCAGGCTAGGCTACATGTGCAAGCTAAAGAGAAGCCACTCTTACCAGGCCAGGGTGAATCCAACCAGTGCTTGGTGTGAAGGATTTTCTCATCTTTAGAGCGTGCATAGGCCTCTTCACAGATTTTGTCATACTTGGCTAATTCTTCCTACAGGAGACAAAATAACAGATGAAATACAGTATGTAAGCCTGCAGCAGATTCAAACACGTGATTATCTATATGTTGGTGGAGAATAGATACATCAATACACGTTAACGTTACGAGGCACCATGATATCAGAGTAAGTAATAATACAAATATGTGAAATTAATTAATGAACTTTAAATATATCTAAATACATTTATCTGGATGTACAAGGCATAGGTTGTCTCGCTCCATGCTATTCCATGACTGACAGATTGTTATCCAAACATGACTATAAGCGTTTGAGGGTACGCCCTCAAAACATGCTTGTTCAGGAAGACCTTTAGAACTCTCATATGTTTACCCGATGACATGCTCTATTGTCACCATAACGTTTGGACGTACATCCCTGCATGTCATTATTGTAGGTTTATTTACTTCTCATGCACTGAAAGTGGCTCAACACACCTCACAAGTAAAAAGGCATGAATGCTCTTGAAACACAGTGACGCTATAAACACAGTAACATTATACTCTATGTTGTGTAAACACGTTGTTGTTGGCCGGACAAAGGCTAGCTATATTTTTTTTTTTATTTAATATATTTATTTAGCACAATTTAAAATACACAACAGCAAATAAATAATAAACAATTACTGTTAAGTGCTGGAAGAGGTAAAAACCCCAGTTACAATTTCACAAAGAATTAGGAACCGTTACGTACAAGTTAATAACAAAATATACAGTATATAGAACAACATTTTAAAAAATAATAAAAAAATAACTGACTAAAATATGTAAATGTAAGATGTGAGTGTGTGATCGTTGGCTATATATCATTGGCTATAATGAATAAAGTAGGCAATGCAATATTAAAAGTTTTTTTTTAAACGATATGCCAATGCCTGGCCACCCATTGTTGCCTGGTGAATGACCAACTTAATAATGTTAAGTACAGTAGAGTGAGGCAGAGAACATCTGACAGGTATGAATGTGCTAGTCCAGTCAAGGCTTAATCTTCAGGTCAGCTCTGGCTTATAAGGGGAAACCAACGGAAGGAGGCAATAGTGGGTAATGTAGTCCTAATTTCTGTTAGGAGACTGGCGCCTGCATTTTGTACGAGTTAGATGTTTGTATTAATGAATTAAGACTATCTGAACTAACTTAAAAAGATATTCACCATAATGAGTGTTTTAGTGTACCTCATATTCTTGTCTAGTGACAACCCCCTCAGCGATGAGTTTGTCGGCATACTGCTGCAGAACTCCTTTCTGCTTCTTGATCTGCTTGTACATCAGCGGCTGGGTGAACATAGGCTCATCCATCTCATTATGGCCATTACGCCTGTAGCACACCTGCAGTAGAATGCAGATACAGCAGAAACACTGTAGGCCCATATAGACTGGTTAGCTGGTTAACATTCAACTGAAAGAGTTACTGCACACTAAATAGTGTCATTTGAGCTTTAAACTAAACAATAGGACTGGACTGTGATGAGACACATCAATGCTGGTGTTAATATTGTCAAAATACCAGTTTTTACTTAAGGAAAAATGATTTTATGTTTTGAAAATATCTCTACTACATGTCATATGCGTTTCAAATCGCCCGAGGTCCTTGCTTCATAGTTACGTAATGGGTGGAGTCAGAGCTACCCCTATGCACGAGTCGCTGTGTGTCACTGTGTGACAGTAGTGTAGTTATTGATACAGGGTGATGTGCCATTGTTATGGTGATTTTAATTTGTTCACTCGCTATTCCAACATGGAATGGCGTGGTTAAAACAACACTATCATAACAGACAAGGTTTCATAACAATCGGCAGAACATTCTGCTGTGAGTAGCTGCTAACTGGCGCTCCCTACCAGATCGACCACCACGTCCTTGTGGAAGGTGTTTCGCCACTCTGCCGCCACTCTGCACACGTACATCACGGCCTCGGGGTCGTCTGCGTTGACGTGGAAGATGGGGGCGTTGACCACCCGGGCCACGTCCGTAGGGTAGGGCGAGGAGCGCGCCATTCGAGGGTCAGTGGTGAACCCAATCTAGTGGTTTGTTATAGTAGAATAATGCTAGTTTGTCACACTGCTGTAGGTTTTACAGCATTAACGCCGCTGTTTTATGTTAGTTTAAAGGTATAGTAAGTAATTCTAGAGAATGCTTGCTAAATTGGAACTTAAATCACAACAAAAACACCTCTCACTTTAATGCTATAGGGTTCTCCCTCAGAGGCTCCGCCCCCCACGCTGTAAATACACTGCGAAGGCTGTGACATTGTTGCTGATACTGTTGCTGCGGTCTGCAGCACTTTGTTTGTGTTTCTATTTATGGGCTGTGTAGACGTACGCATGCATGAAGAACAACGGCAAACTAGTGAAATGCGTGTGAGTGTTTTAGCTTACAACTGCTTACTATACCTTTAATGACATTTTATGTTAGCTAAATGGCATTTAAAGTAAGTGTAATGGAACTTCAGATGTAATGGACAGTAAGCATGCGTGTGGATGATGCGGTGCTTGGTATACACAGGAAGAAGGACGGCTGGTGCTACGTTCACACGTACTTGGTTGTTGACCACCACGTGTATGGTGCCATGGGTGGTGTAAGAAGGCAGGTCAGACAGGTGGAAGGTCTCATACACAATACCCTGGCCCGCGAAGGCGGAGTCGCCATGCATGAGGATCGACATCACCTGGGGATTGCAGCGGTCAACAGCGGGAACAAACGCAGCTCATTTGCCCATGTGTTGCTCACAGGCCGGTGTGATGTACCCGTTTGCCCTCGGTGTCTCCACAGTAAAACTGTTCGGCCTTGGTCTTTCCCTGCACCACCGGATCTACTGCCTCAAGGTGGGAGGGGTTAGCCATGAGTGACAGCGTGATGTTCCTATCTGTGACCCGGTTTATCCTCCTGTGGTACATGCCCAGGTGATACTTCACATCACCAGAGCCCTGAGAGGAAAGCAGCAGGCGCAGAAAGAGACAGATGACATTTTTCTATGAGTTGTGCAGCAATTTAAATGTACGCTTAAACGTAATGCAATGCGTTTAAATGCAAACACTCAAAGGATGGTGCAGACCTCATCTGCAGCCTCCAGCTTGGAGTCAAACTGACAGAAGATTTGCTCCAGCTCTTTACGGATGACATTAGCCAGCACATTTAGCCTGCCTCTGGAGACACATGGACACTAGCTAATGAGGAGACTAAGCATCAAGTAACGGGGTTGGGGAAAAAATATAATAATAATAACGTGCCTCTCTGTAGCACGGGAATACAGCACTTTTCATATAATTGTAATTCCATATACAGTATATACCATTATTCTTTATATAGCAATAATAATCATCATAATAATAATATTAATAATAATAATAATAATAATAATAATAATACATTTTAGGATTTTACGATGCCTTTCAAGACACTCAAGGACATATTGGCATGTATGTATTATGTAAATAAACTATTATCAAGACACATTCATAGAAAACATTTGCAGGAACATACATTTAAGAATTATAAGATACAAATAAAAGTTAAAACCTATGAAAAAGTAAACATGTGAAATTATATAAGCTTGCTGGGATGGGGCGGGTGGGCAGATACAGCAGACTATGTGAATGGAACAATAAAGCTCTATTCTCTATATACATATGTAGCATTTAAGTATGGATGCCAAATATAACAATGTACAACCTGTGCATACCTGTGTGGCATTCCCATAATGACATTCTCCACTCCAGTCTCACTGGATGTGTCAATGAGAGTCTTAAGAGCTGGGATGAGTGATTCACAGCCTTCTAGACCAAAGCGCTTCTCTGATGACCACTTCCTCTGTAGGAACTCCTCAAACCTGTAAACGGGGTCGACGCTCATACATCAGGAGGTATCATAAAAAGATGGCACACCTAACAAAGTCAATGGAGCTCAATTTGGGTGTCTAGCATAAGTTAGCAAAACAATACACGCCCTCCAACCCGACATTCCTGCTTCTTGGTGTATTCCTAGCATTGTCGGACTATCTTCAGATTCTCTGGAAGCTGTTATATTGTGATGTTCAGACACAGGTAGCACTCTGTGCCACTCTAAACTGCTTAGCTGGAAGCTGATTGGCTCAGATTTTTTCTGACCAGGAACAGTTTTCTATTGAGCTGTTGTACATGACGTACATGACGATAGTCCCATGTACGGTAGTTTCTGAATGATCTAATTCAGGTCAAACGTATGTTTGACCTGAATAGTCTGTTCTAGCCTTAGGCCAACCTTAGCAACCGTAGTAACCGTAGTCAGTGGGGCTCAGTCCCACAACAGGGACCAATCGTTCTTTAGACATCTGGAATGCTCTCATACGATTATACAAGTCAAGGCACCCTGACGAGGGCAGGGGACGTGAGCCAGTACCTGGTGGACCGGCTCATTCTGGCCAACAGAGTCCTCTTCTCCTCCAGCGTGAACCGCATAACGCCAGGCCGCTCAAACTTCTGCCTGATCCACTGGCACTGCTCCAAGTCATTAATGAACATGAACTCCACGCCAATGTGCCGACAGTACGCCATCTGGAGGAGGGGACGGGAACGTGAGCAGGCGCACTGAAGGGCCGTGATTCGATTATTCGGTTAGTTGTAGTTTTTTAGCAAACAGACTAATCAGATGTATCACCCACACTACATCCTATTATGTAGCTCATAACCTGACATGCCAGAGGAATTGTTGTCACAAGTCCATCTGGGGAGCCATCCATTGCAACGGTTTGTGAACGGCAGGTACATTCAAAAGAATAAGTGGCAGTTGATTGGATGAACCATCTGGTCTTCTTCGCTGTAGGCACACCTAAGCCACGCCCGTATAGCTATAAACACGACGCTGATTGGAAAGTTCAGTTGCTACTCAATTTCTAGGCTTTCTAGCCTGATTCTCACAGGGTAGTTTAATTACTCCGTGAGAATCAGGCTAGCTATCTCATGCCTATTCTCCCATTTGGTCTACAACAAAGACGGTGCCTAATTTACATGTATCTACCTAATCTGCCACATCCAGCTTTGTTCACAGACAGACAGGCAGACAGACAGACAGGCAGGCGGCACATTGCTATCTCATTGTATTCTGCCACATCCAGCTGTGACAGGCATCAGGTTGGGCTCCCACTGGGCACAACCACATTAGCATCTATTGGGGGGGGGTGCAGGGTTCCCATTGTACTTTTTCCCGCTGCTCCTGTAACTTACTTAGTTTTCTTTGTTTACTCAGAAATGTCTGATGGAGAATATTACTTACGAAGCCTGCTTTCCTGTTTCGTCGCTATCCAACTCGACAACTCGATTTTATTGTGGTAAAAATGACCGTCAGCACCCCCGGCAAATGCGTTTGTTCCTGTGTGCGTGGACCGTTACTTATTAGCCCATAACTAATGTATTAGCCCATAGCTAATGTATTAGCCTATAGCTAATAAGTCACAATATAACTATGTTCTGGTGGAGCTTATGCATCCTACAGCCAATGAGAGGGGGCGTTGCTTTTACCTCCAGGCGCTGAATAATCTCTCTGAGTGGCAGGGCGCTCTCACTTCCACCGATGAAAGTGGTGGTAGGGAGCCGGAACACCTTGTCCAGGTCTGACTCCTCCAGTCTGTAGAAACCTGTTGTAACCATGGGTTATTCATGTGCTAGACGAGCCAAATCAACATTTGCGAATGCTTCTCTGAAGCATATTCAGAGAGATTTTTACTGTAGGAGAGCTGTTTTGTAGAGTGTTTACACTACTGGAGCAAACTGTGCAAGACACCAGTTTAATAACAATTTAAAACTATTGCTCTTTCACAGTTTATTTCAAGTTCTGTGTGACATTACAGGTTTCAAGGAATCCCCTTTAAAAAACAATAACATGATAGACCTATTCCTAATAAAGCGCACAGGATCTCCTGAAGCAGTGCAGAAGATCCTGTGCTGAAAGCACACATGCTAAGCTCTATGAAACTAGACTGCTGAGCTGGTTTGGTTGGTTTAGCAGTCTACAATCTGAGGAGAGGACACACACATGACACGACACACCCCACCACCCCAAAATTAACAGACTCACATACACGCAGGTAACCAGAAGTACAATCTAATCAGAGGAGTCTTATGGTAATAACCTGACAGAGATAAGTGTACATATCTGACCCCTTTCACTCCTGAACAAAGGTTAGGTACAGAGGAAGCAACAACACCTGACTTCCCAGAATCACTAGCCCCCTCTGAATGTTGTCTGTTTACATTCCTTGAATGCGAGTCATTTTTCATGTTCGTTCCGAGAAGTAAATACATATACACTACACAATGGCTGACCCTACACCGCTATTACTGCATAGCTAATAGCACACCACAAGATACTGCATTCACATGAACTTCATATGAAGTGTTCATATGAAGTTCATCAACCCAAAGGAAACCCTGTCATTCCCAAGCAGCGTGAGTTGGACAGATACCAATCTGTTCATATGAAGCGAAGCTGGCCACCACAGATCGGTTCCCAGCAGATGGAAGGGGTTTAAGACGGGGTTTTGGTTGATTTACTATAGTTTGAGAGTCGAGTCCTACCTCCACTGTTCAGTTTGCATAGACGTTGTTTAAACTCACAGAACTCTGGAGGCAAGGAGAAATACAAACATAGAAAGGTTTAAGCGTGACGCTGTCTGCAGACACTGTCAGAGCGAACATCCATACACCCAACATACATATTTAGAATCGACATCTCATTATCTCTACGGCATTAGGACAAAGCAGAACTATTACAAGTCATCGACAATAACCTTCCTTTGTGCCATGGAGCCTGGCTTGTATAATGGCACACAATGAAAACACACGGCATGCATAGAGGCAGTGAATAACAACAACATACCCTGGCACACACACACACGCACGCAAACAAACAAACAATTTACCAGTGAAAGTGGAGAGAAAGGTGACTTTAGAGATTTGTAAATTATTTGGCTTGTTAACAAAGTAGAGAGTGTTAACCTAAATAAACAGAGCACATTGAGTGATAAAAAGGCTATAATACATTTTCATTTAACAAACCTAATGGCCTATTAAGCCACTATCTGAATACGTTGTACCGTAATATTTCCCCAAGAACCCTCTCAGCATTAGAAAAGATATAATTTGCTGTCGTGGAAAATCCTATACATTCTGTTGTTGCTTAAATAAATGGGAGGCGAAAAAGTAGCTTTCCATAACTGAATGCTTTTTACGTCTCTCAACTAACAACCATGTTATCTCATATAACAACAGTATGTTCTTATATCATCTGTGTGTGCAACTGAACACACAGTAATGACTTGTTAATAAGTAGCATCTAAATAATACCACTGAGCAGGCTGTAAAGGCACGTGAATGGACAAGCCATCCAGAGACAGCGGTGCAGGTTAGTAGAGCCATGGTGGAGGAGAGGAGACAGGAGTACTGTTCTGCAACCAATCCCTCTCCTCTGGCCCGGCCCGGCCTCCCTCCTCACCCAGTTTATCATGGGAGGTGATAATGTCAGAAGGCTCCAGGTCGGCAGACATGATGCCCAGGGGGTCCAGCTGAGGGACATGGTGACCCCGGATCTGCATTCCCAGCAGGGGATGGGAAGGGGGGAGGGTATGGGGGGGTGGATGGATGGGCCAATGGGAATACATTGATAAATGGAGGGGGGTAGAGAGGTTGGGGGGGGGGGTTCAATATAAAGGCAAAGCATGGGGGTGTTACATAACAGAAGCAGGCAACAGAAAGGGTCAGTTGCCATAGCAACAAAATAATAACAACAACAACAGCAAAACCAAAATGTGACGAAAGGGAACCAAACAGGATAGAAGAAATGTAGGAAAGTGAAGGAAGGGAAAGACACAAAGGACAACGTTAACGAAGCCGCGAGCAGGTCCACTGTCCTCACCAACATTCTGGAAGCCCACTGCACATGGGGCGTCATCAAAGTCTACACAGCTGATGTCCAGGGGATCCAACTTGGCTATATGGTGGCCACGCACCTAGACACACGGGCACATGGCAGGACCACTCAGTGTGTGTGCGTGTGTGTGTGTGTGAGTGACCTCGTCCATGCTTTTCCTGTAGAGGTCGTATCTGACCCTTAAAAAGTGCTGACTCTCTGATATTTAGCTAACTTAGTTGTAGAGCTATAAGGCTCCAGCTACTACTATTGAATGTTAGGGTTCAAAGGTCAAAACCACTTAGCCTATTATTACCTTGGAAAGCTGGACTTCCTAGACATCAGTTACACTGGCACAAACATGGTTGTTATATGCTAAACGTCCGCGTGGTTAATAGCACTCTGGTCCTACATTAATATATGGGAAATGAATGGATCATTCTCCCATTATCATATCGCATAATATCGTCTTTATAACAAAGATATGTCCCGAAAAGGTGTCAACACCAACATTACTTTTGTTTATGGTCATTGCATTGTATCAGTTAATAAACACAGCAGGGTGAGTTTATCTGTGTGAGTGTGTCTCAGTCTTTATGTCTGAATGCCTTTTGTGTGTGTGTGTGTGTGTGTTGTCGGTGTCATCCTCTACCTGGTAGGCTCGTATGAGCGACTGTACAGCTAGATGATCCTCCACCAGCTTCTCCACGTTGGGCCGTGCCCCCACCAGAGCGTAGGCAGGCAACTGAGCTGCATCTCCCAGGGGTGGAGGGCTCTGGTAGGCAGCGCCGGGGGGAGCCCCGGCATTGGCATTACGGAAGAAAATATCCCAGGACTGCAGGAGATTATGGGTGGCAGGGCAGAGCAGAGAGGAGGAGAGGGACATTAACACTTTAAAGGTGGAGTCATTGTGCCATGAGGAGATATCCGTCGAATTTGACAAAAAACGTACATTTGCTTACAATCGCTGACGGTACTTTTAAACAGCACGGTGACATTCGTTCTGCTACAGCTCACAACCAGCAAGCAGGGTGTGATGTAATACCCACCTAGAGAGGACTAATCTATTTAGAGACCCACCAAACACCAAGTACCCATAACAAAATTTCCAAAAATCATTTTAGCTAATGATATACCTGTGTGTGTGTAGTAGTTTTGAGCAAAGCACTCCATAATCTATGTTGTGCACGCGGCTATATAGGACGTCATCCAATCAGGAACAAGTAGGCCATTTTGCCACAACCTTACTCTCAATCAATGAGTGGAACAACACAATAATAAAGCACGGAAGCCTTTCATTGATATTCCACTCACTCCCACTAAGTGACCCACCTGTGTGTCCCGACCCACAGTTAAGAAACCACTGAGGTAGGCTACTGCATTTTATCAGGTTAACAAGTATTATGTAGACACAAATCTGGAGCACTCAACCGATGAACCCGTTCCCCTACACTAGAGGGACTTTTGAGACAGTAACCGCCCCTTCGTGCGTGAGAAGGGGCAGGACAGGTGGGTGGTTACGGTGACTGACACACAGCAGAAAGGGCATGGGCTCCTTAGGCAACATGCTTATGTATTGACTTTGTGCTCACTGCAAGTTGCTTTGGTTAAAAGTATCTGCTGAATTAACTATTTGTAAACGGTTTACTCGATTGCATCTTCAGCTGCATCTCAGTAGCCAGGTTAATAAACCCACCCTGCTACATGGCTCCTCAGAACCTTGTCATAGCAATATAGGGTCAGGTTATACCTGGTGTCCATTGCTTAAACAGGCACATCAAGCACGTGTATACAGACACACACATACACACGCCTTAATGTTTAACTCCCTACAGCTAATTAACATATTGCTGTGAGATGCTTTAGACTGTAAAGGAAACATACAGTAAGTCCTCGGCCTACGCTTTACATATATATAGCAAAATATAAGGCATCTGCAAACACCAACAACCATATGAATAAATGCTTTGTCTTCAAACTGGTATTTTCATCTTTGTTACCCCCACACACACATTCACCCACCCACACTACTAAAAGTAGTATTGATTTTGCCGAAGTAGTATCTTAACAGGCTACTTATTCATTCATACGTGCAGTGACACATTTCACCGAGAGTATACCTGTCTGCTCAAGGTTGGTCTGCTAATATAGGAGACCTGTGTATCTACATTAATATTTGCAGGCTTACGAGGTCAACATAGCCTACTGTAAATCAGGACATCTACAACGTCAATAGTACCTTGTGCACTTTCCTTGGATTTTCAAGCCATTCATAGTACATTTCCTCAACATAGTTGGAGCTGGTTCCATTCAGAAAGGGCTCCGCTGCCACCGTCGCATTTAAACACCGTATGGGCTGAAAAGTACTCAGTGCCTCTCTTCCCATAATTAATAATGTCCGGGGCTGTGAAACGTCCTTGGCTGTCTGGGCTGCAGTTATTGGCCGCAACATAGCAACTGTAGTCCTTAAACGGTGCATGGCCGCCGATTAATGCTACCGTCCTGCCTCCTTAACAAGGAAAACAAACGAAGATGGCAATATCGTCCGGTCCGAGGCAGGGACCTCTTGTGCCTCGGCAAATGCTCGTGCTCTTCCACTTCAGTGGTAGTGACGCCTCCTAAAGCCTCCTCCTGTTCTCCTTTCGCGGCGTGGTCTTCAAGTCTGTTTTACACACAACACACACATTAAAAGCACGCATTGTCTGTTCCGCAGCACCACAGACATATATAGACACGTCTATATGTATTGCTGAATTGCATTACGATATGGCAAGCCATTAGGTTACCCTACGAAGATGTAACTTTATAATATCCCTCACGAAGTAGGCTGTCCATATTGGATGACAAGTAGCCCATTCGAATATCTTACAAACTAAATATAGACGCAGAGAGAGAGAGATCCACCTCTCGTAACCTGAAAATATATAGACTACCCAATGTTATTTGCTCTGCGGCTACAGGCTACTACAGCACACGCACACTGATTTATTGTGATAGGATTTATAGTTACTTTGTAGGCCTAATATAGCGTTAACTATTCCGTCCGTATACAATAATAGCCTAATAGATTACCTGTATTTTGAATGTAACTTTGCGATTGTTTCAATTTCGCAACTCCCCAAACAGTAGCCCACACCGACCATGCACACCTTGCCCTGTAGTTCCAAAACCCAGTTGAAGTGAGACGCAATGACAACTACGTTTTTAATTTATGCTATAGCCTATAATGACATATAACATTGACTTCGCTAATCAACCACGACCAATTGGGCTACTGAAAAACAAGCATATTTCACGGATCGTATTTAACTGAAACAGCCAACCATAATTTAAATAAGGGGGCTTACCTTTTTGTGAGACGCTAGGAAGCTTCTGATTGATTTTAAGTTAGTTGTAGTATAGGCTATCATGCTATATGTGCAGTACTGCACTCTGGATTGTCGGGGCACTGTCTATTTACCCTGGTGCTGATCAGGCGTCACGCTCTGCTGTTTTTTAGACGTCAGCGCATATCTTCACGGCTGTGCTGTACGTTCGTAGACCTGTATAGGCCATAGCCTATAGGCATACATCATATGGCAAATAGATCGATACAGAATAGATTGACAGATAGATACGATCGATACCTATAACCACCCATGTGATTGTGAATTGTGTGTGAAACAATATAGTTAATCTTGAGTCTTGGTAGGCTAGTACCACACCGAATATGAGATAGGATTAGGTGGTGTTTGCATTGTATTTTTATTGGCGCACACACTGATAACATCAGACCACATTATTGATAGGACTATGAAAGCACAATAATCATCAAAAAGTTAAGAGAAACATGTATTTATGTTGCTGTTCCATATAACTGTACTACAAGTATCAATCTAACCTAATAAACAGAGAAAATAACTAACACGAAGCCCATGTAAAGCACTTAAGGTGGACATTACTCCTATCTTTTTATTTGAGCCCTCACTGGTAGACCATTATCGTGGCTGAAGGTCCGTAAAACCAGAATGCACAAACCGGGCTAGAGTTACTGTAGTTGTGGGCTTTTGGGTCACGTTTGTGAATGTCAATGTACTGCGCTGCAAAACATAAAAAAATATTAATTTTAAATTAAATTCTGTGTTAGATTAAGTGAATTCAAGGATAGTGTTACTTTAAAGACCCCCCCCCCCTCTCTCTCCTCTCCACCCATAATCTGTGTCAATTCTGTACCACTTGTCTAATGGAAAGAAACACAAACCTCAATCCTAAAACATTTTTCATGTTTGTCAATTCACATTCCTTTATACCTAGCCTCAGTTTAACCGTCTGTTTAGGAAACCGTCTGTATCCTCTTGTGGAACATGACAAATACTTTAAATTGGCAATGTCATTTTGGAGTTCTACTGATTAAAAATAAATTTCTATTAAACAGCTGTCTACTGCTTGAGCTTTGAAAATGTTTTCTAACAATACCAAACTTAATCTGGATCCTGTCCTATTCAAAAGGACATGCCACAATCTGTATTCTTATCAATATATCATCCCTATCTCATACAGTAACATCTCAAAAATAGTATATGCACTTAGAAAGCTCAGAAAATAGTAAATAGTTTGTATTAAGTTAGTCAAAAACACTAAATAACATCTGACCTAGCAACGTAATAATTTTGAATGTCATGCAATTAAATACCATAAACCGTATACTGTAATTAAGTCACCACAATGAAACCTTTACGTTACAATGTGACACAATAGTGTTAAACACATTTTTGTCATTTCATAATGTAAGGAGTTACTTAGTAACGTTTGATACACAGAGAATCGAGTAAGACAACAGTAATATTAGCATGCTGCATGATGTAAACTGCGGTGTGCGTAGTCTCACACATAGTAGTCAAGAGGGTCTGGTCAACACATGTAGTATAGGTAAATGCCAGGTTCAACCACACTTGAAACAGGTCTCAAATCAAAACCAAAAGAAAGGTTGCATGCCCCCACTGGTCTCCATGTGAGACGCTTGTTCATTTTACACCGCCGTGCAGAAACACCCACTGGTTATATCAACACAGATATGTCATGCGTTTTAGATTATAACATAAGGGGGAAGTCTGCAATCAAACGTGTTTTCAAACAGAACCATTCAATACATACACTATAAATGGAACAACAGCAGCCATACTAATATTAAGGAGTGGACTGTAATGCTTTACATGTGGTATGATCTTCTACTTTAGAGCCACATGCAGTATTGTGGCAGAGGGTATTGACTGGAGGGTTGCCCGGGGCTGCACGACTGCAGCAACACACTGAAAGAGCGACCTCTCTGGAGCAACGGTGAGCTTTCCTGGTGTGCTCTGGGGCCTTGCCTGAAGATGCATGGTGTTGGTTTTGTGTAGGGGTCTGTTGGTTGTCTTGAGGTCGCCATGTGTGAGAGAAAAGTGCATGGTCTGGAGAGAACGATGACCCACCCCCCTTGCTTTTCTATCACCTTGCACCTGTCTCTCCATCCACGGGCACTTCTCTCTCATTTATCGGCATTCCGCGACGTTTCTGTTCCATTCTCCTTCCTTTCTTAAGTGGTTCCCTGTCCTGGAAAGCAAGTGTAGTTCAGGTTATAATCATCTATTGCAAGCCAACTGTAAGCTAATACACTTTTTGTCAAATTTACCAAATATCTCCTCGCATTTTGCTATCTTACATTTCCCTGTGCGTGTTGACATAAATAATCTGATACTTCTACACAGTCCTGGCTCCTTAAATAGCAACATAATCAAAGTGGTGAACACCGCTGCTCACATCAACAAGCCGCAGTACTAGCTTTGCTTCACAGTGCATTTCGATGTTTGGAGCGGCGTCGTGGAGGAAAATCGTTTAATTGAGTTAAGATCAAATTTAGCAAGCATTCTGGAGAATGACTGACCCTGAACTCAGTGACTCTAGTTTAGTTTGGATTTGGTTCAAGGACCTCTGTAGGTCACAAAGAGTGACCATGGCGCACCTCATGCCTGTAGCGGTGCAGAGGGGGACCCCGAGCAGTGGAAGTGGACGTTCTGCCAGCGGCTCTCGCGGCGGTGCCACACCCTGGTCTCCTCCGATTGGCTGGAGCGGGGACGGCCCTGCCCGTCCACGAACTGCGTGAGGCGGACGTAGGCAATGCAAGCGGCGTCCTCGCCAATTATGTGCACGTGAGGATTCAGGATGGTGGTGTGGATGGGCTTGCTGTTCTTGGACAGAACTGACAGAGGAGAGAGTGGAGATGCAAAGCCATTAAAGGAATAGTTCAGAGTTGTTGACGTCTATGCATCTGTTATACTAACCACTCCATGGCACACTGTGGTACATTAAAACAAGACACGCCATTCCTGTAAGTTGGAGGTACTGTACTGTGTCTATCTTAATAGGTGAGTTTGTGACATTGATTAAATACAGGTCAAATTTTACACAAGAGACTAGAAACCTTATATGAAAATAAAATATCAGCAAAACAGTCAAATCTGGGTGGCATTCGCCCTCTAAAGCGTGGCCATCCTGGAAGGAGAATACTTTCAGTTTATTTAAGTTACTTACATCTTCCCCTATAGTGGATGTCTGTATATTGTGAAAAATATGTATTATTGTAAATACATTTAATTATATATTATGAAACCGTCCACTTACGATTGTCGAAGTAGAATCTATGGAAGTCCATTCCCTCAACAAGGTTCCCCAACCCCTCAGGCTCAAATGAAGTCAGCCCGGGGTCACAGATCTTCCTATTAAAAGAAATATATATATATATATATATAAAGAGGCAAGAAATACAACATGCATTTTCAGTTGGGCCGATATTACAGGATTGTAAACAAGTCCTTCATGAAATGTGCCAAAATGCTGATATTCCTGTTTGTTCTATGGGTGTGACTCATGTTGTGTACATACGCGTAGGCCTCGAAGTCTCCATTGTTGACAGCTTCAATCAGCTGCTCAGTGATCTTTACGATCTCCTGTTTGCGAGCTACAGAGAGATGCAGTACATGCATGACGTAAGCAACACTTACAACACAGGAGAACAGCATACCATGCACCACTGAAAGTGTCTTTACGGGAAAGCATTGTGGCACTACACAGACTTGTCTTCTCCAGAGTTTACATTTATACAGAGTATTTGCTCACACTAGATCAAATTGATTGACTCAAAAGATTACAAAAAATATTGGAGAAATTGAATCTGTTTGAATAATTAGTTATAACAATAGAAACGACAACCTTAAGTTGAGCTCTTTAGTATTTCAAAACGTATAATTGAACCGTTTTGTGTGTGTGTGTGTGTGTGCGTGTGCGTCACATAACCTTTGACCTCCTCATCCTCAACAGTTGTGCTGCTGTCTGTTG
Source organism: Typhlichthys subterraneus (assembly GCA_027564835.1). Lineage (NCBI taxonomy): Eukaryota > Metazoa > Chordata > Actinopteri > Percopsiformes > Amblyopsidae > Typhlichthys > Typhlichthys subterraneus. The sequence continues at coordinate 16,899 of JAODUH010088806.1, read as the reverse complement.
ATTCCTACAGACAGACAAACATATTAATAAGACACAGTATATTGCAAAGCATGCGCATCCACACTCACAAATAAGTTACGCTTTAATAGCCAAACTCACAGATAAAAGAAAACTTCACCAATGACTTGGCATTACGTCAACACAATTCCTGTATCAATACCTGTGTATCAATACCTGTGTCAATGTAACACACACTGTTGAACATGTTAAGTACAGCGCAGTATTAGATTACAACTCACAATTGAGTTGAGTCACTCACAATCTACACTATAACTAACTAGCGATGCATTGAGGTGTTGAATAAATACAGCGCTGTTTAGAAAACACAAGCACAGGTTAACCTGTTACTCGGAGGACACATTCCTTGAGAATTGCCAATGCATGTCTAAACACAGTACTGCAGTATATACATAGTTTAAATACCATATTGCCCCTATTGCTGAAAATTGTTTAAAGAAATAACAACTCATTTTGGAAAGCATTGACGTGCAAACTCTGAATGTACAGAACTTATCAAAATAAATTAACGTAATCAGCAAATAAAATATCCCAGCATTCATATAACATCTACCTGCTGTTGTCATGTTATGAAATATGATTAGTTATGAGTAGAAAATCGCCACGGTTCTGTGACCTCTCTCTCTCTCTCTCTCTCTCTCTCTCTCTCTCTCTCTCTCTCTCTCTCTCGCACTGTTTGCCGTGTCCCCATCTCTTGCGTAAATGCACAAATACATGCAGACACAGTCCATTACGTGCTTGGTGACTCCATGACGACCATGACACATGACAGATGAACATAGCACAGATGGGGGAGGAGGGAAGTAGGCTATACCTTGGTCCCATCCACTGGATTATGGATGACAGTAGTCTGAGGCTCCTGGAGGAGAAGCAAGGGAAAGACATTGACGTGAAAGAAGTGTGTGGAAATGGGCTCAATTGAGAGTGAATGGTGAGATGAGGGAGGGAAAGTGGCAGTAGGAGTAAAAGACCATATAAAAGATGATAGAGAATCATACCCTTAAACCAAAATGCAAGATCTATCTTAGAAACAATGCACACCCAAACACCCATACAATTATCTTAATTCACCTTACATTCACTACATCTAATATAATGAATTATATAGCATGTCTGCTCTACAAAAAAAAAAAAAACACATTGTATTGTATGAAAAAAACACACATTTGATGACCAAACATTCCCTGACAAAAGCCCAGAGCGTATAATAATAGTAAGCACAAACATCTCATAAAGAGCCCAGACATCTCTCTCTCTATCTCTCTCTCTCTCATAGACTATACACAACTATATATTTAACAGTGTTATGCTAAAGGTATTAGCCCATGTCACATCATAGGCTAATACAACAATATATTTAACAGTG
>JAODUH010088806.1:0-11776 GCA_027564835.1 Typhlichthys subterraneus | reverse complement strand
ATGGTTTAATCAAAGAAAATGACGCAAGAGAAGAAATTAGAGGATGTGTGTGTGTGTGTGTGTGTGTGTGTGTGTGTCTTACCTTAACATCAGCCTTCTTGTTGAGGAGACTCTTGGCTTCTGTTGAGAAGCAGAACGGCACGGCATCAGATTACAGATTACATCATTAACCACCAACCTCTGACACGGCAAACACTATCTATATATAATCTATAGTCTCACGGTAATGCATGTTAGCAGCAGCGTGCTTAATATCATAATTCTTCTTGAACACTATAAATGCCCTCCGGACAACATTTGATAGCTTTACCACCCCATTTCCCCTTAAACCTTCTTAACAAAAAGTATGGAAAACTTCTGCCCTTCCCCTAGGACTCCTGTAAACATACTTTAAAAGCCAAGATACTAACACACTGAAATACACTCACTCGCTGGAACTCTATCCAAATGGCACCTGCTTGCCCAGTTCATATGGCAAAAGCATTAAATAATCAGACAGAATCAAGCTCTCTCTAAAAGAGTCATCACATAATCCCAACACACGCACACACACACAGTACAGATTAGATGTTAAAGATCATGAGGAAAGTATATTTGAGTTTCAGGTATATGATAATCTAGTATGTGGGATTAGTCAAAAACAGATAGAAATGGGTTTGATGGGCCAGAAATTACACAGAAGGCAATGGAAACATCAGTGAAACGTTAAAATGTATGTTTCAGTCCCTCAACTCTAAAAGATGGGTTGTTTTTTTAATATTAGCCACTAATCCGAATAGGAAAAGTACATCCAAATACAGTAATATTGTTCACAATTTAGAGGTTAGGGAATGCCACTGTGCTTAAAATTATTTTCTAGAAAAAAGACTGAAAAATATTTGAAAGAACTGCTATGGTGTTGGCATTAATTAATGGTCATGTCTCAAAATGTATACACAAAATGCACCTCCTAATGCTTAATAAAATGGAATTGTAAACCAGTCTAAACTGTAAACACTGCACTCCCAAATGAAAACGTTATCTTACCTTGGCAAACATTTCAGAAGCAACGGGGAAAGATTTAAACAGAATTATAACAAGCAAAGTGTGTGAACATATTTTCTTGCATTACATGTTATCAAATCTTATCAAAAACATAGAGGTGACAGACATAATATAAAGAGATAAACTGTATATGCAGGGGAGATGATCTCATTTGAATAATACTTCTTACAGAATATGAGAAAGAGTGCTACCTTGCTCCACAATGCCAGCTGTGGTTCCCGCCACAGAGCTGACAGAAGCAGGTGCTGTAGTCTGTCGGCCAACTAAAACAAAGATGCAGCAATTATGTGTTGTGATAGGGAAGAGAGAAAAAACAAGTCATAATGATCTCATATACCATGGCTTTGTCCTAATATCGGTCTCATAGTGCTACTGCTAAATCTCCAGATGTTTTCATCCAAGCGTCATACACAGTGTCGTACCACTGAGCAAAAACCAGATTAATTGCTTAAGCAAGAACATACACATGAGATATCTCTGAGTCCTACCCAGGAAGTGTTAAGATTTGGATGACATCACTGGACACGCCCACAGAACAAGTTTCATGCAAAACTGACAAAAACACAAAAGCTTTAATGACGTATATGTTATGCTTACGGGGATTTGTTGTGACCCTGCTATTTACGTAGAAGTTTAAAGGTACACAATGTAAAGCAAATAGTCATTTGGGGTGGCTGTATGGAATGTGGCAGAGAGTAGAGAGGAACCCACTCATGAATTAAAACAATGTTTTTGTAGTACTGGCTGCAACCACATGGCCACACATTGAGGTATATTCATATAATGCATTAAGGTACTATCCCCGTTGTTTATTTCGTATCTTGTCCCTGGCACCACAGAGAAGGATACTAAAACCTCATCTGGGACATTGCTTCAGCCTATAGGCTGACCCTGCAGCCTAGGCAAAGGCGCAAACATATTTCCCAAAGGGGACAGAGAAACGTTACCATTCATATATATTTGATTTTCTGGTACAGCCCCTTTTTGACCGAACGCCAATGTTTTCACAACTCATGAAAAGTCGATATCGCCGTGAGAAGCAGCTCAGCTGTCCTATTTCTGTCCATGTCTCCTTCCGCTTGCCTGCTCCACAGCAGAGGACAGGTTGCAGGAGCAGCACCATGTGTATCCAGGCAAAAACGTTCTTCCGGAATGTTTCTGACCCGTACACATCGCCGTTCATCAGCGTATAGGTGAAGCATAGGATAAGGTTAAAGCAGATTTTGATATAAACTGTATAAAGCAGAATGGATTTAACAGCTGGCAGTCTCGTGTATCATCTCATCCTTTTTGTCTTTTCTTTGTAGTCGAAATAACTGTGTGGGTAAAGCTCCATCATCCAAGCCGAGATTCATTCCTTCTCCAGTCAAATGATCTAACTCTGCCACCAGTGAATGTGGTGTTATCACTGTGTGTGTGTGCGTGTGTGCGTGCATCTGCAAACGTGTGAGGACAGTGTAATGAGACAGATGGTGCGTCATCCTGTTCTCTGCTGCTACACCTCGCAGCACACGGACACAACGGCGACTCACCAGAGAAGTTCCGTGATACTAGCATGGTGGTCAAAATGGCTCCCTACGGAGACATGGCAGAGAACGCTGTGAAATGCAATGCTTAGCAATAACATTCAGGTTTCATGTTAGGAGAATTCATGTGTGACGTACGTTTAAACACATCTCCCTTTTACCAGTTTATAAATTGAGGGGACAAACAATACACGCGATGGCTAATGAAATTAGGTGACTAATATCGGACGTATATTGTGACCATTAGCTTTGCAAACCTTGAGTTTCCTTCTGGCGTTAAATTTCTTCAGACACTCCACCGTCTCCTGTCTGTGCATCATGGAGGCCACCGTGGAGCGTTGCTGTGAATGTAGAGCGAACCACGTTCAAATCAGATGCTGCTCCCGTTATGGGGGACGCACGTTGCATGGGATCAGGCCAACAGAAAGACGTGGGACCCTGATGTTTGCTGACCGTGTTCAGGTGCATTCTCTATATTACCCTACTGCTTTATATTGACATGCTCTAGTGGCTAAAATAGATTACAGGAGCTACCATCAAAATGCAGCCTGGCTAAATTGCACCATGCTAAATAATACAGTAACTGTGCTTAATTGGCATTGATTGCCCTGCTAAAAAATCCATAATAAACCAGCATTAACTCCATGCTGGTTCATAATAGTTAGTGCTGGGGTAGTGCTGGTCTAGCTGGTATACCAGCACACCAGCATGGGATGCCGGGGTACCAGCAAACCAGCATTCCATGCTGGTTCCACCATGCGAAACATACCTTATGCTGGTGACCAGCAATGCTGGATTTTTTAGCAGGGTGAGTCACCAGATTCACAACATTTGTGTGGGTGACTGTAGGGAGGGGTAGAGAACAGTGCGAGTACATGCGACCTAGAGAGGAATTTGAAGTTTATCCAACTCCATTTCGGGGCACAAATCTAAGAGTTGCCCTATAATGTAGGTTCAGGTTAATGTAAGTGCATATTCTCCTATTTCAAATATTGAAATGTTTGTTTATTTTCATTTGTAACTTGCAATTTGTAATCTCTCTCTCTCAGGCAAGCATGACCAGCCTCAAGACACACACAAAGATGTGTTTGTTTGTGTACTTACGCAGACCCATGGGTGTTTGAGTGCTTCCTGGGCGATGATTCTCTTGGCTGGGTTGATGGTCAGCATCTGGTTAATGAGGTTCTTTGCTTCGGGAGTCACTGTGTCCCACTCAGGGGAGGGGAACTAAAACACAGGGGTGCAAATGCAAACATCACACACACACACACACACAACCAACACGAACGCACGCACACACACACGAGCGCACCCACACACGCGCGTGCACACACACGCAAACGCATTCATTCTGCATGAGATGTGAGTCTGCACGTGAATAACACAATGTATATCCTAACACAGGGGGAGGGAGGAGTCACTCACATCATAAGCTCCAGCTTTGATCTGCTGGTAAAGCTTATGCTGGTCCTCATCCCAGAACGGGGGGTATCCCACCAACAGTATGTATAGGATCACACCTACACACACACACACACACACAGTCGTAAATATAAGGTTAACTACGCACCCGCCACCTCTCAACCTGCACACATATGGCAGACACATACACAGAATAGAATACAGTGTATTAATAAGGTAGCTGTGGCCACTAGGGGGCCTTGTGTTTCTGCAGTGCTGGGGGGGGGAAATCAAATAAAGAAATAAATAAAATAAAAACATTTGTGACATGCAAAAATAAACTGATAGTCCCGACTGTAATGTTCCTATACATATATTTACAGCTAAAACAAAATGTTGGGCTGCAGCTGCTCTGTCAAAGCTACAGTATACAGTATATGCCTCGTCTGTATTATAGCTCCACATTTAAGCCCAGCTTTTTTTATCTTGGCTTATCGCAAATGTCCATTAATGTGCTCTGGGATGTAGGGGTCTGGGCTGAGAGTAGTGTGAGCACAGGAGCATTATAGGAGAATGAGTAGAGAGATATGTTAGCCATCCAGCCAGCACTAGCGTGACATACTCTCAGCGTACTTCAGAACAAACCTATTTGCAATACTGGATGCAGCCACAAGGGGTCATGCAACTGGCAAGAAAATTATGAAGCGTATCTTTTTGTTGCCAATGGCAGGTTGAAGGAAACAGAAGGACAGCTCCTCACCACATGCCCAGATGTCTACTGGTTTCCCATACGCCTCCTTTCTCAACACTTCTGGAGACAGGTAACCCGGGGTTCCTGCAAAACCTACACACACATGCACACGCACACGCACACACAAACACGCACACGCACACACACACACGCACAAATTATTTGCTTCAGCTACGTTAGCAGACTAGTGTGAATGTGTGAGAGGTTCGGTGGGCTCCCACCTACCAAACCATGCTTGCTGTTCCCCTTGAACCTCGATGGCCAGGCCAAAGTCAGCCAACTTCACGGCGGCGTTCTTACACTTACTGGCCAGCAGGAGGTTCTCTGGCTACACAGGAGATAGTCTCACCTCAGCAACCCTCACAACTCCAAGTATACAGTCATATATACAGCGTGTGGCATTGTGAGGTCAGCATTCCTGTGCGTCATTGCGTTAAAGAAGCTCAAGAACGTGTCCTATCTTAAGTCTTCTCGAGACACAATGCAGCACACAGGCATTCCTGGTGATATTCAAAAATGCATATGCAAAGATAAACACACACCCTTACACACACATGCAGGCGCACACACACACACACACACACACACAGAGCGGCTAGAACAGATGGGCCCCCATTATACAGTAAACAGACAAAATATGAGGCGGTTTGCCATGTGTGATCAAGTGACCAAGATCACTACAGCTTGTCTTCTGGAGTCTCTTCCAAATGAAGACCATGATCCAACATAAACAAACATACTCATCTGATTGTAACACACACACACACACACACGCACACACACATACACACTTAATACAATTACACACAATTTTTAATATAAACTGATTAGTATTTAACAGGCTGTGAGGATTAATATGAAATTAGAAACAGATTATTTATTTTGTTCATTGTTTCTTGTGTAGTTTGTGGTTTATAGTAAAACAATTGGACAGTGCAAAATAGAATAGAATTAATTTAAATAATAATTATTAGGTATAGTTAGCTTTAACCGCTAGAATAAATCCAGCATTATTACTTTAGGTGTAATAATGTCAGTGTTTTCCACAGTAGCGGACACAAATACCACAATCGCCCGGCTGCTTGACAGTGTGTATCCCTCACGGATCAAATGTATCGCAGCTCTGGCCTGTGGAGCATACATGACATTTACTGGAACACGGCTGATTAGAAAACATTGATCTGCTATGCCACAGTAGGTGGGCCTGTCACTTATCTCATCACCTCCAGCCCAGCTCCGTGGACAGCTACTGTGAAGGAGCAAGACTAACATTTCTATTTCAAAGCCTTTCTCCTTAGTAACGTAACAAGCAGCCTTTTAGGAAATTTATTGCATTTGCATCCAGCAAAGACTGTTTCGCCTGAAACGTCACTGCTATGCACTACTATAGGTTCAGAGTTACCCTACCCCATCATATGCAACACATATTAAACGCACACAGACACACGCACACACACACAATAGAGACGCACACATACACACTGTCATGACACCTAGCAGATAGTTCAGGCACAGAAACATGCAGAGATCCTGCGACCATGCCCAATAACAACATGCAATGTGTACACTGCTCACTGCACTTACCAGTGGCCAGTTAACTATATACTGTACGCAAACTATACCTGTCTGCAGACACACATATTCAAACACACACATGCACGCTCAACTAACCTTAAGGTCTCTGTGTACCACCCCCATCTGGTGGCAGTGGAGCACGGCTTCCAGGATCTGCTGGATGCAATGACTACATGCAAACAGCAAGGGGAGCATGTTAGTCGGAGCACATTCTCGCCTCCTGCTGTCACAATCATGCAAAAGTGCAGCCCTCTGTCGCGGTATATCCGCGTGCCAATTCCCTGATGCGTTATGCATGGACACTGCACTCACACACACACACGTACCCACTGTACTGTACATGAAAACTGTGCGGTGTGAGGGTTTAATACAGTAAGCATGTAGTTTAGATCAGTTTAGATCAGTTTTGAGAGTTGAGAAAGGAAACCTTCGGGTGAATTTCTTTGTTTCGTTTTGTTGCTTGCCTTCAGTGGCGTTGTGCGTCGTGAGGACAGCATGATTAGACCTGTCAAGCTTCTGGTAAGCATCTGACAAGGGTATGGTTGCCATTGTGCAGAACGGCGCGCAGTCAAACGTGCCTGTGTTAGCTATAGCTCGTCGGCTAATGGTCTGCCTGTGAGGTACGTACTCAACCTCTTCTCTCGCATATTCTCCCCTTTCTCCCTCGCTCCCTCTGTCATAAGTGGCAGTGTGTCTGCTAGAGACTATAATAGCACGGTTGGGTTGATATCAGTGGAGTGTAGCCAGCGTCCTATTAGCACATCCCAGTGACAGGCCAGACGCATGCAGATCACCAGGCTGCAGGCACAGGAGGTATCCTTCAGAGCGCAGGCACAAACAGGCATGTACCAACCCTTGCAGAGAGAGTGCACCCACCCCCACACACACACACACACACACCTTGAGGTCCCTGTGCACTATGTCATGTTGGTGGGTGTAACACACACTGTCTAGAATCTGATGTATACAGTGACTGTGGAGACAAAATGGGGGGGGGAGAGGAACAGATCAAGACAGCTGACAGAGGATTGGGGGAAGGGGAGGGAATGAGACACTTTCTGTTAGGTAACTTCGCCATGCAGCAGTGCACGCACACAATGTAGGACAGTAAAGGAAGATAAAAGAGAGATAATAGCAGAGATAATTGGCATTACAGCGTAAGACAATAGACAGATGTAACAATTAGAAAATAACAGGACTGAATGCTACGGCTTGATATCAGTAAACCTGCCAACACAGGCGAGAGTGTGAGTATGGCTTACACATAAGACACAACAACACATTAGCACGCTAGCTAGACAATATTCCATGTGTGCTATAATTTCCTAACAGAATATTAATAGGACAGTTTGTGTGAGAAGGTTCTACTTGAAAGTGCAAGGATACGTGTAGATATATCTTTGTGTGCTGTGTTCAGCACAACTGTAAGCCATTTTACTATAATCATTTTGTAAACACTATTAGGACAGTTAAACAGCCATTAACTGTCTAAAATTAGACCTCTTATGGCAGACAAAGTAACATGATTTGTTAAGATTTGCTGACATATCAATACACTAGGCTACTCATAATAATCAATAATAATATTATAACAGCCGCTCTAATGTTTATTTATTATCATTTCAGCGATCTTGTGTTCATATGTTGTGTGCTATTTGAGAAAAGGAAAAAAAAAAAAAACATTTAAACTAGCTGCTTCAATAATGGAATGTTGATTTGACCGCATTGCAAGAAAGCATTATCATCATACTTTAATACACTGTAGATTTGTTGTTATAATGAACAATTAATGTAATCTAATGAGAAAGGAGGAGGAATACAGGCCAGCCAATATAGGCTAGCATCTCTCATGAGGCACAAGGCTTTTTACGGTGTTTAATTGGCGGCTTCAGGGCCACAAAATAAACAAATAATGGTGTACTAGGCCACTAGGCCTGACAGAGTAATCACTTACTGCCTTATATAAAAAAAGATACCGGGACAGCTCAATACAAACGGAACAGACTCTGTGTTCATTGTTTGACACCGTCACAAGGAACGCACAACGACATGGAAACAGCAAAACAACTGAACATCAAATCAAAGAACGAGGGAAAAGAGTCCTTAGACCAGGAGCGGGGGAAGACATACAACGCACCACCTTTGCATTCCTTGTCTTTCGTTTCATCTCTCCGTCCCCCTTTCAAATATTCCGTGTCCCTTATCTTTCCCTTGCCTCCGCACAACGCCTTCGCAGTCCAATTGATTTAAGTCCCCCCAGCCCCCAACACCCCCCCCCCCCACACACACACACACACAACGCCACCGCACACACACACACACACACACACACACACACCCTGCAGGGTGAAGGCATGTGTGTTTGCGTGTGTGGGCGAGCGTCTGCGTGCGTTCACGCATTGGCCATGCCTGCCTGTAATTAGAGCAATGGCAAACGCACACCAAATTGGTGCTGTAGATGTGCTGCGTTCAGGAGCAATGTGCTCAGTGTGCAATGGATACAGTATTCAGGTACATCACTGTATAGGAAAGAGAGAGAGAGGGGGGGGAGAGAGAGAGAGAGAGAGAGAGAGAGAGAGAGAGAGAGAGAGGGAGGGAGAGAAAGAGGGGGGGAGAGGGTGAGCGAGAGAGAGAGCTCTGGGACTGCAGAGGAAGGGCGTACCAAGGACAGGAGAGGGGGTATCCCTGCACTGTGTTAATAAACAGGCTTTACCTGGCATCTGCTTCACTGTAGTATTCTCTGGCCACTATGTCCTCGAACAGCTCCCCGCCTGTAACCCTGCAATACGGAGGCACCAGGGCTTAGAATACACGTTCCTGCCCTGCTGACACCAGCAGGCACATACCAGCGCACACACACACACACACACACACACACACGCACACACACACACACACGTACACCTATGCACACACGCACACACACACAGTACACACAGGAGGGGGATGTCCTCATTAGGGGGAAATCCCTGCTGCAGGATTCTCTCAGACGGTGTTGCTATGGAAACTGGCTGCTATGCGGGGGAGTGTGGCTCTGTATGTGTGTGTGTGTGAGGAGGGTCAGGGTACATTGGGAGCTACGGGGAGCGGAGGGCGGGGGGTTGTTTGAGTGTTATGTAATGAAGAATACAGCTTCAGAAACCGGGAAGGATGAACAGACGTCCAGAAGATGGATGGAGAAACGGAGGTCACAGAGAGAGAGAGAGAGAAGGGGGGGGGAGGAAAATGGATAGGAAGGGAGATGGAGAGACAGAGTAAGAGTGAGAGGGAAAGATAGAGAGAAAGAAATTAAGCAGGCAGATCAATATGGTGAGGCGGTGGAACGGGAAGAGACTGAGTCAGTGAGAGCATTAGAGCACAGGAGCACAAATTGAAGAAAGGTGATTGGAGGAAACTCACAGGTCAAAGAGCAGATAGTGAAAGCCTTCCTCTGAGATACTGTCATGGAGACGAACTGGTACGGGAGAGCAGTGAAGCCAAAGGGAGAGAGGTCATTATGAGTTTGGGTTAGTTATGACGTAGTTCATAAAGGTTGATGGAATCGCCAGTCTTCCCATGCATACTTTGGTTTACCCGGGTGGGACCACCCCCCTACGACATTAAATACAATGTGCGATAGAAATCCAGAGCTCATATCTGCTTTCATCGATCAGCGATGCTGAAAACATTTTGGCAGCTCCAGTTTGATCTGTTTTCCTAACCAATCAGATTTGGTTTAAAATATCAATAAAAAAAGGTGTCACTTTATTGCAAAAGCGTTCAAAGTTGTCTGCATGGGCATAAACAAACGTAAATAAATAAAAGAAACATTTCTGTTAGAAGTAATACTCCAAACAAAACCTATCTAGGTGCTCACCAATGTTGGAGTGTTTTAGCAATCTGCAAATCCTGGCTTCCCTTTCCAGTTTCTGGTGATCTGTAAGACAACCAACATCTCGGAAATATTTCATACACACTAAAATATAACACCAAAAAGTTATTACAGGAGGGTTTATTTAAAGCTGATGACAAATCAATGTGTCAAGATACAGTATATTGTGAAAATGAATTCTGCATTTTATCGCAAATGCTCTTACACATTTGGCCACACACACACACACACACATACAGAATGTAGATGTGCGTGTGCAGATGAGAATGGCCTGAGGGACATACAGTATTTGTCCTGGTTGGCAAAATAACCTCAAATTGATATAGGAGAGGACAGGAGAGGAGAGGAGAGGAGAGGGTTAAGAAAACCAAGTGAAGGGTGTGTCTTCATAAGATGCCAGTTTGACTTGATTACTTATCCTGGCTGATGTACTCTGCCCGCAGAGTGAAGTGCCAGGGTCCCATAGCAGCCAGGCTCCTGCTGAGTCATTTTCATACTCACACATTTAAAGGGGCAGCGCTCGCTTCTTTACATACAATATACCAGTCTGTGTCTATGTGTGTGTGTGTGTGTGTGTGTGTGTGTGTGTGTGTGTGTGTGTGTGTATTAATTACATGAAATGGCTTCAATGGCTACTTGACATAAACATCTCTGTGATTGTTCTGTCCTGTCATCTGCCTCTTTCAGAGGACCAGGTGGAAATCAAGCGCTTGCTCAAAGCTGCTAATGTGTTTGTGTAGATGTGGAACCAACAGGCGGTGGAATGGTGAGCATTCACTCTGACACCATGTCTCTGTGGTACATGTGCGTCCCCAATCCCCCCATCGATTCCCCCTGGGTGACTGTGACTCACCTCTGGCCGAGAGCTTTTTGGTGTTAATGATCTTTGCTGCGTACTCTTGGCCTGTGCAGAGTTTGACACAGCGGCGGACCACCGAGAATGCTCCCCTGGGAAACAAAGCCGCAGGAGACACGATCAGCTGCCGTGATATCGGCTTTTTACCGCGTCCCGAGGGGTGTGTCCGCACACAATGACCTCAGCTATTGTATACATCCCTGAAACTAACATGTCTTGACACAATGTAACACACTCAGTGTTAAACTACTAGGAAGCTGCAACTAGAACAACATGATACTGATTATGATGTGTGTGTGCGTATAGTGCTATTTTAAGACAGGTTTGCATAATGGATTCAGCAGAGACACACATAAATAACCATCTCTGTCATTTTTCTTCTCAGTGCTGTTATGCAATAACACTCTTTTGTGTAATAGACACTAGAGCTAATATATTAAAGTGAGTTATGAGTTAGCAGAAACAAAAAAGCTCACAGCGCCCACATAAAAGGTTATTAACAAGGCCATCTTAAGTCAATGAACTGTGTAATTTAAGGAGGATATGCAAGCAGAAGTGCCAAGGACAGGTTTTACTGACTCAAGAGCTCACAACAAGACATACAGCAGTCCTATTCACACCCAATAACGCTCTGATGTCACTGTTCAGTTAATCGTCTGTTGAAAATACGCCCTCCCTGCTTCTCTCTCTCTCTCTCTCTCTCTCTCTCTCTCTCTCTCTCTCTCTCTCTCTCTCTCTCTCTCTCTCTCTCT
>JAODUH010088795.1:0-11645 GCA_027564835.1 Typhlichthys subterraneus | reverse complement strand
GTGAATGCTACTGACCCAGCCCCACTGGTCTCTCATTGGCCCACCATCGTTCACACAGGGTGGCTCTGTGAATGCTACTGACCCAGCCTCACTGGTCTCTCATTGGCCCACCATCGTTCACACAGGGTGACTGTGTGAATGCTACTGACCCAGCCCCACTGGTCTCTCATTGGCCCACCATCGTTCACACAGGGTGGCTCTGTGAATGCTATAGAGACCAGGGTTTCCACACTGTAATCTCAGCAATGATTGAGCTGAGAGCAATAGTTGGGCGGAGCCAGTTATTCTGCATCCCACTGTAGCTACAGTGCTACTGTCACCTTAACGTCAGCATGAAGCAGCTTGGCCATCATCTTCTGAATCTCTGTTGTCTCCCACACACCGCCGCTCACTGGATGTTCTTTGTTGTTTTGTTATTTACCACTCTCTGTAAACTGCAGAGAACATCCAAACGTTGCACTTGACGAGATACTTTTCCCTGTTTGGCACCAGCAATCATTCCACACTTTTAAATCACATTATTCCCCATTCTATGTTTGGTCTGAACAACAACGAAACATCTTGACCATGCTTTTATACACTTGCTGCCATTCAAATGGCTAGATTGTTACATAAGGTGTACCTAATGCAGTATGTTGGTCACTGACGAGTAGGACAATGAGTAATGTATATTGACAATTGGACTTCATATGAATATGACTTGAATATGATATATTGAGATAAATTGTGTGTCTTTTAACACATAGAACAAGATAGTCACTATACTATGGAACAGGTTTGCTTGTTTAGGACAGAACCACGGGATATCAATTCACGGTGGTAATTCTCGAGAACGCTTGCTAAATTCTAAAATATCCCTTCAATGCCATAGGGTGCTCCCTCAGAAGCTCTGCCCCACACATTAGGAACACATGGCTAAGGCTAGCATATTGTTGTTTTTGTTTCTATTTACAGAGCCAGGCTGTGTAGAGCACCAGATTATTTTTTCAACATGCACAGAGAACGATAAGATAGCGGACAGCAAGGATATATTTGGTGAATATGATAAAAAGTGCATTATCTTACAATCACTTACTATACCTTTGAGGAAAGATGCATATAATCAATTGCACCACTAAAAAACAAAAACGTTGTTTTCATCATCTTGGTCAAATAGCCCCTGTACAGATGCTCCTATAATCATGTTGCGTGACTGAGACAACCAAAATATACATTATACATAATTGCTTCCTGTAGACCAGAACGCTGACATCCTGGATCTTACAGGAATCAAAATAAAATATGAATTAGACCTAACATGCAAGGAAACACCCTACACACACACATGCATAGAACCATAAGAATACTCTTCTGTTTTGTGTCTGTGTGCATGTGGATTGAACCACACACGCACTCTAACATGGAGACTGATGACTAGCCAAACCGTATTAGTTAGCTATACATTGGACAAACCACTGTATGTGTGCTTGCTTGGCATTTACATTCCATCAGTTCATTTTAGGTATAATAATCATAAGGGTTCATGTGAACAGACCATATGCTCCTGGAATTACTCAATATATCCCAATACATACAGTAGCCTATATTTAAAACAAAATGTTATACAGAATTGTCCATACAAAATTGTACCAATAGTGTTTTAGTTTTCTTTAGTTGAGTTTAGTGTAAGCTGATCTGAGGGTACCAATAATCTACATTTATAAATTTTCACGTATGAAGAACATCAGACTCCAATTAAACCTAAATACTGCCACCTACTAAGCAGGTCCCTGTATGTAGGCTACACTGTAGCTAGATACAAAAAAACTACAACTCTACAAAGTTGGTTGACCCTCGATGTGTTCATGGTTTAAAGCATTACTTATTCTGCGAAAAAATCCATAGTTTTTGGTCAAAAATTGTCTAGTACATTTTTGGCCTCGCTACCGCACGTTATAGGCTCAAACATGATCGTTTTTATTGTATTGGTAATGAAATGGCTCCACCACCTGGTACAAGGCAAAAACAACAGCTAATGAATTCAATGTATTTTACTGCATTTTAAAACTGTGATGTTAAAGAAATAGTGCATTTATGTTCACTAACCCTGAAATGTAGGCATGTAATCATGTAATATCAGGTTGCAATCAGACACTTTATCTTTAAGACAGTCCATCAATTAAAACATATATGGTACCTTCAATAGCAGCATGCAGTGAGGGCACATATGCTCAGGGTAATTTACTGCAAATCTTGGGGCTCAAGAAAAACCATGGTATGTTGACAGAGCCATAATGGTCTCTGTTAGCCAGCACCTCAAACACTTGTTGGGTCTCTAATGGCCTCATTTATTACCTGAAGTTACTGTGCATGTGTACGGCTATCTTATTGCCTACATTACATTTATGCTTCTGCCAAATGTCTTCAGATACTGGATATTACATATCATTGTGCTCTGTCTATTTTAAGTATATAAACATATAGTATATTGTTTGACACCTTGGTGTATGTTCTTTGATGCTTCTTGGCCACGTCTCTAATGCAAAATAGGTTTTAATCTAAATAAGAATTCACATGGTTAAATAAAGGTTAAATCATTACAACCAATTACATTGTATATGTAAAAAGATAGTCATAGAATACAATTTCGGTCTGAGATACATTTGTCACATGTATATAGGCTAGGACTGAAGGGATAGTCTTAGCTTTATTTCTGTAATGACCCTTGAAGCTAACATTAATTCAGTTTCTGTTCCGAGTGCAAATCAGAGCACATTACTGTGCATAGTAGCCTACTGCATTTTGTCTTGATGTCGTCGAATCATTGATCCAATACTCAAGGTTTGTTTCTTGAATCATGTCTGTAAACTGCTGGTTATAAAATATATTTCTATATAAAATCCAGATACAAATATGTATTTATATATTATCATGTAGCAGTAATTCTTGTTTCAACCATCATTTTGATAACCTTTAAAATCAAACTTAACACTGCCTATTACACTGCATTAACAGCCCACCATTCCAAATTCAAGGAGATCAAATTCCTGGCTTGATGGTTGACAATACATCTACAATATAGCTACATCCCAATTTAATTAATATATCTTGTGGTTGGGTTGGCATCACATATGCATATTTCTTTCATTCATTGATGTGATTATTAAGACTTTGTAAAAAATAACGTGTAATTTTCCGTAATTGATTCAACTAGTCTCTCTTCTATGAAACCAAATATAAATATGTTGTGCTGCATTTCCACTAAGTGGTTATAATATTGGCACCATTTCAGTCCACCATCCTCAGCAGAATAAGCCATGAGTAAATTCTTCTAAAAAGTATTAACTTAAACTCCAGTGCTTCAATAGAGTTAGAGCATGGATAGAGCTACACATTTCTGTCTCAGCTTTGCTTGTTTGAAACACAACTGTGGGTGGTGGTACAGACCGGGGATGGAGAGGGTAGAGAATGTATGAGCTTATACATTGCTTGGTTTAATGCATTTCACATAAGCCACTTTTAAAACGGTCACTGTTAAATTTGTTGTACAGCTTCATTTCACTTCAGATAACAACCAAGTGGTAGATCTTGTTTTTGACAAACCAGCAGTTCAAGAGGTTAGTTAAGTTATCAGAAAAATATTTTTCCATTTTAAAGTATATTTTACAAAGATCTGTCCCACATTATTACATTGTTTTGAAATAACTGACACTAGTAATACAAATCATTGCGCTGTGCATGTTTTATTTTCAAGAATTAACCTTTTGGTCTATCTTAAGCTACATAAAATGAAAAATGTGCTTTACAGTGATTTAAATGGTTGGTGTCATCATATATCAGTAACCAGAAAACATGAATTTATACATTCAACAATTTTCAAAATTGAAATGCCATTTTTGTGCCTTCAAAAATATCTGGCTTTTTCAATAGATGGGACCTTCACAGAAAATCCTTAGACTATTGAGATGAGAACAACCATACCAATTAGGAAGAGATGACTTTCACACGCCTCATGACAAAATATAGGTTTTACATGTTATTTTTGTGTATATTCAAAACAAACAATGTGTATTATACGATATGTGCACCAGTCATATTGAAAGAAAAGACACCTATATAAACCGACAACTACATCCAACTGTGTTTAGTACATTTAAGCTGTGTATATTACATGTAAATTACCACTTTTACCACTACGAAGTGTCTATTCGTAAGTCAATTATTTTTGTCTTTCAGCATGATTCAGCAAAAAAAAAAAAAAAAGGTGCTTGTAAAAAAGAAAATTTTAATATCCAGGTCCATTGCTCAATTCTGATTTCTTCTACATTCTTAAGATAACAAAACAATAACCGCTTTACAATAAACAAAAAGCAACAGAATCTCCATATATATATATTACTGTAGGGGCTATAGTCAATACAAGGCACCACAGGAGAAGGAGCGCAATCCATGAGGAGGACATACCTTAAAAAAAATAAAAAGTTAAAATGTCTCTTAAACAGTCTGAGAGTGGAGGAAACGGGGGAGGGTCTGGCAAACAACAGAGCAGGTTAGGAGTCCCGTACGCATGTTTAGCCTCCCTCTTTCAGACGGGCTCTGGCTTGAGCTTGTCCGCTAGGAAGTCGCTGACAAACTGCTCCACCACCGCCGGCGTGATCTCCTCCACGTCACGCACGTACTTGGCCCGGGCAGACATGTCCAGGATGGTGAGAAGCGGAGCTGCCTCTGGGAGGTTTGTGTAGTCCCGCAGTGAGTCTGTCATGTCATCCTGGTGTAGTGGGGGGTGGGGGAGGGGTGGGGGTGGGGGTGGGGGAGGACAGGATCCAGAAGTTAGCATGACGTGCTGCAGGGCCTGCCCAATGTGTTAGCATATACCAAGTGCTTGCCTATTGGCCACCGGAGGGCCCCCAAGAGCACTCTATTCATTATTTTTAAAATATACATTTGTGTCAGTAAATGATGGCAAAGAAATAAACACAATGTCTTGTTAAGGGGCTGGCTAGAGCCTGCTGGTTTAACCAACTCCCACTGCCTCTGTCAGAGCTTATGTTGAAGAAAGTAATGAACAAAGGACATATCCTTCAGGAGCAGAGAATAGAGAGAAGAAGAATTCTGCCTAGCGCCCCATGGGCCAGCGTTGCACAAATGAATCCACTACAGATGTGGATTGTGAAGTTGCGAAGGAGACACTGGCAGAGACCGCTTGGACAGCAGCCATTGGGTGATCTATGGCACATTTACTTAAGGCAAAATGTTCCTACTGTATGTGTGCAGGCAGTCTGCCAAGACAGCCTGGGCTACGTTGTACACGCCCACCCACCCCACACCAGGACAACATCCTCCACTGTAAAAAGTATCACTCTGGGACTTCAGACACACAAGCCATGTTAAGCACAGTGCTAATACCCCTGTGAGATATATGAAATGTGCTTACGATAGAGTGGCGTGGAGATTTAGACATTACTTGGCGGTTTCACTTCCTCAATCTTTCACGGCATCTTTCAGATTACTTCATCCTTTGTGTACCCTAGGCTTGAGCTCAATCTTTGTCTTGTAACAGGCTGGGATTTCAACCCCTACAACTGCATGTAATGGTCATAAATCACACCAACACTGTGGCAGACAAGGTAGGCAGAACCTTTCAAAACACTGATTTACAGGGGCCATAAATTATTGGGACTTGCCAACAGAAATAACAAGTAAATACAGTCGTGAAGATGCATGACTTTAGCCCTACTTTTGCTAAATAGAACGTTTTCACATCGGTTTCCGGACCACAACAGAACAGCAATAATCTACTGTTATCAGGTTTTCCCTTAAACTAATCTTTTCTGGTTCAGCAAATTGGAGAAATGTCGAAAATTAATATCTAATCCCTTAACTCTAGTGTGTTACAAATAAAATGTATCATCATTATTACTCAAAAGGCAGAACTTCTCAAAAACATCCACAGGGTGGCAGTGTGACAAAGACTCCACTACTTTATGATGTAAAGGTTGCTGCCAGATTTAATGCACCACTGTGTGTATCATTTATTAAAAGTTACAAAATATACCCATTGTGGATTTTCTGCTACTTGGAAATTGAGTCTTGATCTCCAGCAATCTGTCCCTCCCTCAGGTCTGGAACTTCTTTGTTATTGCAAAATATGCCAGGCCTGTGCAGTTATTCTTAAGTGGATGTTGATCAAACCAAGATGACCTCGCAGTGAATAGCTAGGCATTAATGTTACCTAAAAAGGACAAATGCAAAACAGAACACCGCAAACAAAAAACTGCTACCAGATGTATCACACGAGTTGCACTGTTGCATTCAAATACAGGCTTCCCTTGACTAACTGTTCCGTTTTATTATGCTACAAATCACTCTACAGCGACAAATGACTGTAACTATCTGTGGAAGAATACATAGAGGCCTAGGCATTACACATGCGATGCTATTCCTCGCTGCTCTCTCTGAGCCACACCATGTGGACATTTAGATCACACAGGGCAAAGTGACAAACTCACAATCACAATGGCCTTTCCGGTGGCTCGGATATGAGCAGATGTAATCTCCGTGTTGGCCTCCCCCTCTGCAGGGAGCCGCGGGTCGTCTTTTGTCTGGCCGCGCTCGTGTAAACGCGGGCCTCGCGTGGGGTGCGAGGCGACCGAGGCTGCAGTACGGCTTTCCCCGCCCTCTCTCCGTGGCTCAGCTCAGAGAAAGAAGACAAAGCGTGGGGCCTCCTCCCCTGCTACGGCGATGGGGCTCGGAGCACACGTCCTTACCGTCTGAGACCTGCTGTGCCAGGTCGGGGTCACGCTGCCCACAGAGGGGCTGTGGACTCACATCTGATAAGGACAAGCTTCAGGAATGTCTCGCGACTGAAAGCTGCGACAGTCGGCCAGCAATGTGACCGTTTAAGCAGTAATCTCACTTCATGTTACAGGCGTATGCCAATGCAATAACAAATTGCTGCCTGACGTGCGAAAATTTGATATTTAATAAGCAGCCAGCCGGAACTGGCTGTGGAGAAGCCCGTCATTTTATTAGACTGGGCATCAACAATGGCAGTTGGGAAATAATGTAAGGCCTATAAAATAAATTTTATATATCCACGTATTTTCCTTTAAATCCAGTTAAAAAACTACTGCACTCTTAAAGTAGATTAAAGTGCAGCAAAAATTTATGTATTTGAATCTAATGACTATTGGTTTTAATGAACACAATGAAACACCTTATGCCTTCTGTCTGCGTCTTAATAAACACAGAGCTCTGTATACAGTATGTGCAACCTTTGCCTCCTAGGGTCAGCAGAGCACTGTGTTGTTGTTATGCATTGTTATGAGGGACATCATTAATGTATGGTGTGCAGGGGCAGAATCACTGGCACACAAGCATCAGGCTTCCACAAGAGCAAGCTTCGTAAAATTAATCTAGTAGCAATTCCAGTGACAATGCTGCATACACCAGCATTAGATGTATAGTCAGCTATTTAAGTAAGCTAACTGTAAGCTAATACGCGTTATCAAATTCAAATATTCAATTCAACTTTGTCGTTACCTCAACATGCAGGCACATGAGTAAAGAAATGGGGGGGCAAGCAGCTTCAACAAAAGGGCGGGTACATTTATATCTATTCATATCTACTCGCATTTCGCTATTTTACCATTCTCTGTGCATGCTGAGGATATAATCCGGTACTTTTACACAGCCCTGGCTCCTTAAATAAGAACACAGCAGCAAACACTGCCCACAAGCCGCTTTGCAATGTGTTTCAATGTGTAGGGCAGCGCTACTGTACACATTGAGTTTGATTTGAAGTTAGCAAGCATTCTCCAGTGTGACTAGCCCTGCCTTTAAAAAGGTATATTAAGTAATTCTGGAGAAAGCTTGGTAATATTTGTTCAAAACAAAAACTTTCTTCTCTTCAATGCCATATGGTGCTCCCTTAGAAGCTCCGCCCCCCCCACACTGTAATGAGAACACATTGCGAGCCAGCGCTGTGTCGAAACCAATAATCATTTTTCAGCACACATACAGAATGGTAAGACAGCGGAACGCACGGACATAAATTTGATCAGAAGTGTATTAGCTAACAATTGCTTACTATACCTTTAAAAAAAAGAAAAGAAAAAAAGATCAACTACAGCCACCCCCCCCACATCCAAGAGCTATTGTAAGGAGATCTTTTATCACTCTCATCAGACTGAGCGCCCTCGGAGGGGCCGCCAGCACATTGCTGTCTCAGATACTGCAGCTGGCTGCCTCCCTGAGAGACCCAGGGCCCTTGGACTAAACAACGACCTGGGAGGGCTGCATGCGTAGCATGTGAAGCTCCAGGGCATGGCAACATACTCTGGAGAAATGCACATTGTTCCTTACTGTCAGGAAAACCCATCTGGGGTTGACGTAGTTATTATTATATTATCATCATCATCTAGTCTCCCTGCCTTTAATAAAATGTGATTACACTTTTCAGAGCTGCTTATGGTCGCACATATCCTATTATGCAATGCTATTCATTTGTTCATGAATTCAGTGCATTCCTGGAAGAGTGGGGATATTCCCAACTGCTGCTCCAACTGACAAATTCAAAAATTCTCATTTTAAATGCAAGCTTGCCCTCGGTCCGTCCACACTAGTGTTGACACTTCAGGGCTGACACCGGGGTGGAGGAAGCCCTGGGACACACACTCACAGGATCAGACAGTTGGCACATGTGCAGCCCCCATGGCTTAAACCTGAGCCTTGCCGTGTGACAGCAAGTAATGCCTGTAATGGCTGCCGTCGGTGCCAACTTCACATGGCTTGGAAAGGAGTCGAGGAGGAATAACGGAAGATAAGTTGCGAGAACACGTTCCCCCTCCCACGCAGGACAGATGTGGGGGCCGTGGGAAGATAACTGCGGAGATGGAAGGCTGATTTGGGAGCAGTGAAAAGCGGCCCTAGAGAAACCTTGTTTGTTAGCACCTTTCAGAGACGAGTGAGGAACCCAGCTGAACTTGTGGAAAGGGCTAAGTGTTTCAATTTCAAAAGGATCAAGCAAGAAGCCTTTTAAACTCCCTCTATTCAACCGCCACTGTGTCTGTGAGCGCAGTCATGTTGTACTGCATAGCACTGGGCTACAAACTACAGATGATGGCACGTCACATCATGAACGTATGAGCATCGCACAGGACGACAACGCCAACCTGTGAGCTAATGTGGGTGGCTAATATAGGCTGTGATGGGAGTGACTTGTTGCCTCACCTCTCCAGCGACAAAGAACAGCAGTGGCATCTCCTCCTCCTTGGCTTTGTATTTGGCCATGAGCTTCTCCGCAATTGGCTGGATCAGCTCCTTGGCGGACTCTAGCTCCCCTTCTTCCTCTGTGTCTGGGTGGGTGAGGGGGGAAGGGAAGAGAATATTCAAACAAAAGATAGAGCTCAGAAGTACGAGAAGATGGCCCAGCTGGGAGAGCAGAACGCAATGAAGACGTGAAATGTAGGATTAGGTGTAACGCCCTCTGGTGGACAGACGAAGAGGTGACAGAGTGGGAGCAGATGGTGGAAACATTAACACTGATCTCTGGGGACTTGATACCAGACTGGCCCTCTGTTATGAGGTCACCAGTCTTCCCCCAACCAATTGATTGTGCCTATGATGTGTGCCTGTCTTGTCTGACCGCTCCCTCGTCAAGCTTTAACCCCTTAAGAACATCACTGCCAACAACACAGAGCGAACACTAAACACCAACTGCTCTTCTACACGTTAAAAGGCACGCTCTTCTATTGTGTTCGTGCCAACAGATCCCAGAATTTCTGATGTGTCTGTCTGTCTATTGTGGGCTAACGTCACATCTAAACCACGCCTATCTGCCAGTAGCTCCTCAGGACTGCAATTGGCCCAAACCACTGGTGGTTCGGACACAAGTGCATAACTTGAAGCCTAAGACGGATACAGTCATAATGGTGATCTCAATTTCTTTTCCATTGTAGATTTTTCTTTGTTATAAGGGTACTATGTAGGGACTTATATATATATATTTTTTTTACACACATAAATCAAACCTGTATTTTGTATGCTCATTTTTTAGCAAGAATAGTTGCTACCTTGGTAGCTACTAACTGAATCAAGGTACTTATGCACAATGTACAGTACATTGGAGAACCAACGCATTTCTGTTGGTTTGGCCCCCTACCCACAGACTGATATTAACCTGTGTTAGTATTCAAATGTTGATGGGTGCATGCCGAGCGCCGGTCTCTACCCACCCACAAAGAGCACCAGGCAGGGTCCCTCGTGCAGCTGCACGGCGTTGGACTCGCACAGCTCAAGGACGGGCCGTGGGTGCCACGGGAACAGCCGGCACTCCGGGTCGTTCAGGACCTCGACACGGCCCTGTCGCGTGATCATGTGGCCTTCCGTGTCCAACAGAACCAGCGTAGGAATACCTGGGATGGGAGAAGGTGGGGAGAAGACGAGACGTGTATGATATACTTCCCCTTGCTCCTTCATGGTGCCCGATGTTCCCTCTGCCTGTGTGGTTGTTTATGTGCAGTGTTTCTCAACCCTGGTCCTGGGGACACACTGCCCCAAATGTATGTAGTTGTATGCCTAATCCACACATATACACAGCTACGTTTTTAAACTGAGATTTTCCTGCTTCGTTTGTTTTATTAGTTTTCTCCATCCACATGAAAACACAGTCGCCTGCTGTGAAGAAAAAATGCCTTTTGTAAACAAAGGATATAAAAGGCGCGCACTCGGACGTCAAACAAAGGAGATAACAGCACACAAGCTGATGTGACAAGCCAAAAACAGTTTTCCCTGTCTACATGTGAACACTGAATATGTAGCTTCTAAATATCTTCACCCGGGAAAGTTTTGCTAAAACCCTGTCTTTAGTGATCGTATATACATTGTTTATGCGTGTGAATGAAAGGCCAAACCCCCAGAAAACCAAACGTATTTAAAAGTAGGACTACGCATTAGATGTCTCCCTGCTCCAACACACCTGATTCTAATGAATGGGTCATTACCAGGCTTCTACAGAGAATGAGAACGACTCATTCATTAGAATCATGTGTGTTGGAGGGAGACATTTAAAACATGCAGGACAGTGGGTCCCCGGGACCAAGGTTGATAAATACTGGGTTATTAATGTACTCCAGAAGTGTACCCAGTCATGCTGCACCATCGTTTTGCAAGGCACCTCAGTGAAAGCAAACGGCTGTCAAATTCAGTGTTTGACATTTACATACAACAGATAGCAGATCTATGCTAAATAATGAAAATGCTGAGAATTCTGACAGATTCACACTCCGTTGCTGGGATTTGACAGCTATTTGTTTTCACCGGGGTGTCAAGCCATTGCCGGAGTTGCGTCACACCGACCAGAGATAGGAGGGAGAGTTTGCTTGCTGCCTCTATAGAGCCTTGACCAGCTCTCGCCCACTCACAGTCTCCAACTGCCGATTTCTCTCCCTGCGTTACCCAAAGCAGAAAACACCGAGATGAGTGTGTGGATGCTACCAACATGTAGATTAGCATGGATAGTGTAGGTGTCGAGTCCTAGAGCATACAGAAGATGCAGACAGTGTTTTTTGCATGTTTTCTGAAAGGGATGCTTCCACGGCAGGATTTGATTTGTAGTAGTACGCCTACATGGCTTTTAACCCTCGACAGGTCGACATTCTTTAAGC
>JAODUH010088774.1:0-14595 GCA_027564835.1 Typhlichthys subterraneus | reverse complement strand
CCCACACACACACACACACACACACACACACACACACACACACACACACACACACAAACACATACACACATCTAAGTTATCCTCCGGGTGTGTTTCCAGATGAGGACGGCCTGGGGATCAGTATTATAGGGATGGGCGTCGGGGCTGACGCAGGCCTGGAAAAGCTGGGGATCTTTGTCAAGACTGTCATCGAGGGCGGAGCCGCAGAGAGAGATGGCAGGTGAGAGCTCGTTTCCGGGCATGACATCGGAAGCTTGACTTATCAAGCATAAACAGATACAGTAATGCACATGTATAATTATGGCCACATCATATACTATTCTGTTTGGTTGTGCCTTCCTAACACACAGTATAAACCCATACATGCAGACACACACACTTTCACTCACATAAACACAGATGTGTCCACACACACTTCACAGCTTGTCCCTGTCAGATTTATCAGCAGGGTGTAAAGGATTAGATCAAACAGGGAGAGCAGTAGAGTCTGGCACATTTAAGAAAGACTCCGTGGACAGGCTCGGTTTGTTTTGTACACCCGCTTGTGAACAACGCACGGCGAGACCTCGTCCAGAGATAGAGGGGGGGATGACAGCTCTCCACCAGTCTGTTGGCTATAGCTACCTACAAACGGTCAGTTCATACAGTACCACGGCTTTCCATCAGTGTAGCTCAGGGTCCAAATGCAATACGTACAGTATTTCCACTAAATGCTGTGTGAGTGCTGTGCTGTTCAAAGAGCTCAATATACAAAGAGGGAACCTTAATGTGCAATTGTTTCCAGTGGGAGTCTTTTTTCTTTATAAAGGATTATCCTCCGCTGTGAATCTGCACCTCTTTGCAATTCCACATGATGGATGTCACAATAAATGTTGTCCACAGTGTGAATGGAACAAAGTCAGTGTCACCCATATATTTCCCTTGATAGTGGTGAAAATGGAATAAGTAACAGGCTAGCTATCTGCTGCCTGTCTGCCTGCCTGCCTGTCTGCGTGTCTGTCTGTTTCTGCCTCTTCCTACTATCTATCTATCTGTCTGTCTGTCTGTCTGTCTGTCTGTCTACCTACTGTATGTATGCTAGCCTCAGCCAGACAGCCAGACAGTCAGAGTAAGGCTGAGCCCAGTGTCTGAGCCCTCAGAGCCACGTGTTGGTTCAGCAGCCTGCTCTGCTCGGACAGAGACAGACTGAGCATGCTCCCAGGCTACCTGGCAGCCCAGGGCCTTCCTGGATGGGCGCTTGATTGACAGCACTGGCAGCCTGAGTCTCTCGGCGCACCTGTTGTCTGCTGTGACAGAACATGTGGTTGCCATGGCAACAGAAGTTGCAGTCGTAGTGATCAGAGGATTTGTAAGCCAGCTCCACTGTCTACTGTAAAATGTCAGTATATACTTGCAAATACTTGCAAATGTACAAGTTGACGAAGACAAACCCAGCAGTTTAAATGCACAGTATGCAGTCAAACATCAAAACTACAGTAACACCAAGCTGCAGAGGGAAACGAGGGAGTGCATAGCGGTCGCAGTCCATCCATCAGCACATTCCTCTCAGGTCAGGGACTCAGGAGACCCAATGCCGTCTACAGGCACCAGTGCAGCGGGTGACGAGGGCTGTCTGTAAAGGCCTGGGGCAGCAGGCTAGCTAGTTAGCCTCCAGTGGGTGATCCTCATCTGATCTGTCTTCTGGTTAGTGTAGAGCAGAGGTAGAGTAATGGAGGTACAGTGTGGCAGGAAGATTCTCCACTGCTACCAGTGGAAACAAGAATATGTGTTATGAGCATAATGATAAAGTAACAATTTACAGTAATTATGACTAATTAATAATTACGTATATAAAGGATGTATGTCATTCATTCATCATTACCAAACACCTCTATTGTTCATTATGGAAAATACTGTATGTGTATCTAATATTTAGTACAAAACTGCAGTAATGATATAATGCAATAATAATGCAGTGATGTTAACATTTGTGCGTGTGCGTTCGTGTGTGTGCGTGCGCGTGTGCGTGTCCGTGCGTGCGTGTATGTGTGTGTGTGACAGGATCAAGGTAAACGACCAGATTGTTGAGGTGGATGGGACCAGTCTAGTCGGAGTCACCCAGAGCTTCGCTGCCTCTGTTCTTAGAAACACGTCAGGAGTGGTCCGGTAAGACATACGCACACACGCACAAACACACAAGCACAAACACACACACATGCACACGCAGACACATGCACACGCACACACGTACACATACACACACACACACACACACACATGCACACGCAGACGCACGCACACGCACACACGCACACACACACGCACACGTACACACACACACATGTACATGCAGACGCACGCACACGCACGCACACACACAAACCCACACACATGCACACGTACAGTACATGCAAACACAGCAGTACCGTACCATTATCTTTTGCACAGACAGTATACGAACACACAAACACAACTGCCACAAGATTATGCTATCACGCTGAATATTGTCTTTACGGTCGTAATAACACTTTTATTGAACCGTTTGCAGAAGCATTCGTGGTGCGTCGGTAATACAGTAACATAGTTTCATATATTACTGCATACACACGGTAATATGATATAGTATTATAACGAATATAGTAGTAATGTTAGAGCCTCAGTAGTAAATGAAAAATGACTCCTGCATTATTCAGCATCTCTGGTTGAGCTTAGTGGAGCGCTGCATGAAGAGCCAAGGTCAGGCCAGGATAGAGTGGCAACACCTGCCAGAGCTGTAGGCATCACTTCCCTATCTGAAACAAACAAAGACATGGGCAGAGCAGAACATGTGTTGCTCTGGGACAAGACAAAATGACTGACACATGGTGGAAGAAGGGCTTGTGGCTGTGTCTGGGGTCTAGCTGATGTCAGTCTGTCCGTACCGCCCTTTACAATTATGCCAAACTTCTTTCAGACCCCCGTCTTATTTTTGTGTGAGTGTTCTAACAATCTATTCATATATCCCACCATCTGCTCATGGTTCATCCATTCATCGGTATAGCCACTACAAAGCCATAGTAGTGGAACCCTGAGCCCTTCCGTCACTGACAGATGGGACAGTTAAAGGCCGACTATTGATCCCATCCTGACTATTCTCTGGGTCTCAGCTCAGATTCTTAGATACGACTACTATTGTATAATAATATATTGTAGGTATAAAACATTGAGATAGGGCACTATTCAAACATGAATAAAATATGTGTAAGTATAATAAATATTATATGGATGTGTAGTTTGACTATGTTTTTTAAAAGTTAGCATACTACCCTAAGCTTAATGGTTTACATACACACTAGTATTCCACTATTATTCCGACTATGGCAATATTTTAAATTTGATAGGTATCATTTAAACGGCATAATCTGTTTGGATATTCCGAATTAAGCCTTCTTATCAATGAAGCGTTATCTGATTAAGACACGTGGGATATACTGTGTTGTACTGTATGTACTGCATACAGCAGTTATGGAATATTAGTGGGGGATTTACTGCATTTTCTGACACTGGGACTCTTGCCAGGTAGATTATGTGCAGAAAACTATATAAAATATATAATATAAAATATCCAGTTTTCTTGCAAATATATGCAAATAGTTTAAATGGTTCCAGCTGCCATTTTTCAATATTTTGAAACTACTGTATTACATGGAGTACAGGATAGTAGGGAAATTCTTCTGGGTGATTAAGTTATATAGGGCGTAGCTTTGGGATATAAAGGGTGATTTTATTGCTGTAATGCAAATCGGAATATGTAGCCTTAAGCTGCATGTAAACGGACATGTTAGTGGAATATTCATTTTCAGTAGCCATGTAGCTTAGTAGGAATATTGTAGGGTAACATTCTGTATATTGTGTGCATGAAAATGTTGTCACACCATCCCTGTTTATTCTGTTCTGTCTTTACTTACTCATTCCTCTCCATTTCTATTTCATCCTTTCTCTCTCTCTCTGACCACTAGAGATTTTATGGCCCACTGTCCTACATTTGCCATTTCAGCTATATTTACCCCTAACGTCCAGTAGCAAATCATGTGACTGAGCTTAATGCCTTCCTCCCTCAGTGAGCTTCCCCTGGCTGTGTCCTACAGAGAGGGACTCGGCATGGGGGGTTCCTACCCGCTTTCTGGGCAGTCAGAGGCTTTTCTAGGAGAATGTGAGATGATGATATTGTTGATATTTATAATTTCTTTCTTGAAAAACGTTCAGTGCTATCTTCTTGACATGTGTGTTATTATGTGACACTTGTCACATGGAATGAAACAAGGGCGTTAATGCATTTAGTAATACAGTAATACAGCCTACAGTATCTGCCCATTAAATCATCCTATCCACATTCATCTGCACCCATATCTTATAATTCAAGTAGAAATATGAAATATGAACTCACTATAGCCCTCTGTCAAATACTGTGTATTTACCACCAGTATGCTGTTTATTAACAGGGCTAAACAAGTTGACATGTTGTACATTTTTATGAGTTGGAAACTGACCTCGGCAGTGTGAGACCGCCCCAGCACAGCGGTGTGGGGTAGGGGGGGTAGGAGACCAGCTCCTCGTGCATGAGCATAAATGTGTTTCCAGGTCAGCTGTTTCTCAGCCTCTCTGCTGTAGTACTCTCATAAGAAGGAACGCTGGCTTGTTTGACACGGGGCCAAATTAATTCAGTCTCTCTCTCTCTCTCTCTCTCTCTCGCTCTCTCTCTCTCTCTCTCTCTCGCTCGCTCGCTCTCTCTCTCTCTCTCTCTCGCTCTCTCTCTCTCTCTGACTCCCATTCCTTAACATGTATATCAAAGTCACCTCTGCATTTCTGCATCACTCAGAATTATCCAAGAATATGTTCATAATATGAACATTTTACAGTAATAGCATAACTGAGCATAAATTATGTAAAACAGAATGCACAAATAAAATAAGAAAAATATCAAAAATGATTTTAAAATCACCTCATGACCTCCAAAAATAACCTCACAACCCAATGAGGGGGTCCCAGCCCCAGTATCCCTCTGATAGAGTTGCTTTATAGTTACAGATTCCCTGTTGTTCTGGAGATACAGTGGATTGCCTGTAATATGTGAGAGGAATGTAAGTCTTTCCTTGTCTGTTGGAGGTGGGTTTGTGTGAATCGTAGGCAATAGTGTGGCTTCTGTAATAGCATAGCAGAGCCTTCATTATTTGTTGAAAGGCTCTAAGGTTTGAGAACTGTGTTTAATAGAGGCTATAATGTTGTAATCTTGTATCATTCTTGGCTGAAGCATGGAGAAATTAGTGCAATGTGTCATCTTTCTCTCTCCCTCTCCCATACTGTATCTCTTCACCCTGTTCCATCTTCCTCTAATGCTATCTGTTCCTTGCTTTGTGAAAGCTTCTATGGCACTTAGTGTGATGGATAGATAGAGAAGGTAGTGTCCACTGGTACAATAATAAATGCTAGTAGTGCTGATAGCTGTGAACATTGTTATGTCTGATAATGACTCCTCTCCATTTGTATCAATTCAAAGCCAATGCCATGCTAATATCCCAGCAAGCTATTCCATTACTGCATTATGACATTATCATGTGTAATTCATCGTTTTGTGTCTGTTAGCAAGTGGATCTGAATATATTTCATCCAGAGCTCCCAAAAAGAAGTGTGTGTGCATGAGGGGTTTAGCATTTCATAATAAATCTCCCTCTTCTCATCCGCATAATTCAAGTTGACTCCACTGCAGGTTTGTGATTGGACGAGAGCGCCCGGGCCAGCAGAGCGAGGTAGCAACTCTGATCCAGCAGACGCTGGAACAGGAGAGGAGGCAGCGAGAGCTGCTGGAACAGCAGTACGCCCAGTACGATGCTGACGACGATGAGGTAGAAACCTCACACACACACGCACACGCACACCATACACAAATGCAGTCCATCCTGATGTCATTGTGAAGGGGGTTACAGGAGAAATGAGCCCTCTTCTCGTTTTCTCAAGGACACTATCTTTGACCATCAGCATAATGTTTGTTTACCAAGCACATTTGCAAATGCAAAGAAGAGCCTTAAGTGAGCTTAGATTGTTGTGCTACTGCAAACAGACTGATGCGCACAAGCAGCAATGACGCTAAACACTAGCTAACTAACGAAATGAAGAATCTAAATGAAAATCATTCAGTACATACACTATAAAGTATTGTAAATTATTATACAGTATAATCCATTCAGGGAACTATATGCTTGTCAAGCCCTCTGGGATTGAACTGAACTGATTGAATTACTTTGTTGAACATGGCAATATAATATGCAGTTCCCCCATGACTTTACAAACTTCTAGGATTTGCTGTAATAAATATGCATCGGATATCTGCACAAAACATGCAAATATAGAAAAGTCTCAAAATAACACATTTTCCTAGCCAAGTGGAACAATATGCTAGCCACCTGCTAAGCTGTAATGGAAGTGTGATCCAAGAGCTGCAGAGACAATCCCACAGAGAGCTAAATCCTCATATTCAAATCCCAGTGCTCAGTATTATATCTGCATTCAATTACTGTCCACTATATCTGCACATCAGTATGGCCACTCTTCATATTACAATATTGTTGCAGACATGTGTCTTCTAGTTGTCATGGTAATGTCATGGTAAAACATAATATGACAGTTGGACAGAAGGTCTCCGACAGCTCATTAACACCATGTCTGACAGTAAGACACACACACACACACACACACACACACACTAATATAAGGTACAGTGCATATGCAGCCATGATTGCACGCACATAAAGTATACGTACGTGTTTAGTCATACCATGGTGCACACACTGACACACATAGTGAGGTGCTTTAATCCTAGAAAGCATTTACTGCCCCTTGTTACTGCTAAAACCAGTCCACCAGCCACAGAGTTGAGAGATGTGTGTGTGTGTGTGTGTGTGTGTGTGTGTGTAATACACATATTAGATAAGTATAATATACAGCTACATCCATGAAAATGTATCAGACACAAAACAGCATGGAGAGTCAATGCATTCTCCTCTCCTCTCCTCTCCTCTCTTCCCGCCTCACCTGGTCCTATGTCCAGCAGTCAGAACCTGCTTAGTTACCATCTGACAATGGATTCCTTCCTTCATGAGCACCCTCCGGTCAGACCAATGGTGCTCTGTCTCTATTGCACCCAGGGTTCTATTTGCCTGCTAACAATACCTGGCCTGGTAGAAAGTCCATTAACGCTGTAATTCAGACTTCCTAAGACGTTATACTGAACTATGTGGACCTCTTTGAACCAACAAAGGATAAGTGAGAGCTCTAATGAAACTGAATGTCTCTTTATCTGCTATCCCAGCAGACATAAAACCATCTCTTAGGGCATGGCAGTGACCAGGCTTAGATTCTCACAGGCTGCCTATATGAAGCAACATCACCACTGCTGTAAATAAAGAAAGGAATATTCCCCACAGTGGAAAGAGGCATCTATAATAAGCACCAATATGGTAAACAATTACCAAACTATTACAGTCATCCACAGTGCAATAAAAAAGCTAATCAATATTAATGCATCCATGAATATAATAAAATGAGCAGGCGCTTCTCATTGTGAGGACTGCCTGGCTATATGATCCTATTGCTGGTGGGGCTTGTTCCTTAGTCTGGCAGTGCTGTACACACACACACACACACGCACACACGCACACACACGTGCACACGCACAAATATTGTTTTATGGGTGAATACATAATAATACTGAAATGCACACATATGCACTAAATGCCCCTCCCCTCTCTCTCTCGCTCTCACACACACCACCCACAGTGACAGTGACATATGTTTATATATAATATCTATATTAGATTTTTATGGTGCACAGCCGTCACATGCTGAGCAGCCTATAAACTACAACATTGTGATCCCTCCATCCACTCACACACACACACACACACACACACACACACACACACACACACTCCAGCCGCAGGTACGAGCGGTTGCTGCGTTACCGCCCCCTCTCGTGTTCACGATGGCTCGGCCAACCTTCGGGATAGAGGCAGATCATTTAGTAGATGTTGGTGTCATGGAAACGAACCTAACATGGAAATAGCCTCTCGGTTGGCCATGCAGGCAAAACAAATCGCAGTAATGGGGTGGGTGGGGATGGAGGGAATAAGAAAGGGAGGGCTGGTGGAGAAGAGAAGTGATGAATGAGGGTGTGTAGAGACAGAGGCAGAGAGAGAGAGGGAGAGAGAGAGCGAGAGAGAGGGAGAGAGAGAGAGAGAGCGAGAGATCCCATCAGCACATAAGTGTAGTTAAAGAATGCAACAGTCAGAGCGTTTGGCTATTTGGGCGTGGAGGTGGATGCATGGATAAAGAGGCATTGTTGGGTTAGAGAGAGAGAGAGAGAGAGAGAGAGAAGAGAGAGAGAGAGAGAGAGAGAGGGGACTAAAGGGTCCTGCTGCTGGGTGTAAGCCAACAAGTAGATGGATGCTCACCAAGAGAGGCCTAGTTCCAGTGTCTGCTGGCTATACTGCATACAGCATTTCATTTCAGTTAGAGAAAGATAAAAATGGAAAATGGGCAACAGTAAGCTGTTGCAGTTACAAAACTACTCTTTCAAATGGATTTCTGTAGCTCAATATTGTACAGGTTCATGTCAAATAATACTGAATAAAATAAAATACTGTGACAATGACATGCTGACCTTTGGTATTAATGCGGGTAGTGTATGTGGAAGTCAGCGCATTATCGTAAGCGTCAAAGTTTTAATGTTGACAATGCCTTTATGAAAATGTATTATTCCTCTTTTAGGAAGTCACTCCTCACATTCTCCTTAGTCAGCTGGTGGGTCACTTCCCCTCTAATAGAAACAGACTGCAGGTTGATGTCAAAGTGTACAGCAAATTATGAAACAACCTTGAATGACCTTCCTCATCTGTATAATGTTAGGACTTTGAAGAAGGTCCGGTCAATCCTAGCTGATCTAAGCCACCTCTTGTCCAAGGAGGTCAGGTAGCTTGAGTCTGCCTGCAGATATAATCTGCCAAGATGCAGGACAATAGAACTCATTTGTCCCTATTACTATTGGCCTTTTAAATAACTGTGATTTTTATATTGTATATTGTTGTTTATTTTTATACAGCACAGTAGGCCTATTTATTGTCTATGTTTTTATTGTTTATCTAATGGTGTTACCGGCTGTTAAACAAACTTTGAAGAATTATTCATATTCTAGGACTGTGCAATTACTGTAATCAAATTTTAATTGTGATTTCAATTTTGGTTCCTAACAATTACAGAAACAATATAATCGAGGAAAAAAATGTATTTTGCAAATTGTGTTTTTCAAGTAAACTCTTATTTCGTCCTGTGTTTTGAATGGCAGGCGCACGCTCACTTTTGCCCATTACAGGGTGAAAGTGAAATATCAACATGAAAAGTATTAAGGGATATTTCACAGTTGAAGTTGTTTTCACTGTTCATTTGTTTCACCGTTAAGGTGCAGTAAAGTCCAAAGTCAATGAGTAATCATATTAAATCATCATGATTATTACTTTTTCCATGATCGAGCAACCCTATTATATAAAATATAGTTCTTATATGATATATTTGTAATACTGCGTGCATGCATGCATTGAATAAGATGTCAATACACATGCAGTTATTTATAACTGCATGTGTTATATTTATTATATGATATAGTATATCATACTTAATATAGTTATTCCAGAATAATGTATTGCCATGTACCTGCATAGGGACAAACGCTACTTTATATTAAATTGTCTAATGTGTTTTATAACAAACTACTGTAGGACAAATCAATATAACCCCTTACATCAACATTTATTATTTACTCTGATCGTATAGAGAAGAATGTACAGTGGATGTACAGTCACAGGTGTGTGATGTAATGAAGGAATAAAGATATGTACAGTGGATGTACAGTCACAGGTGTGTGATGTAGTGAAGGGAATAAAGATATGTACAGTGGATGTACAGTCACAGGTGTGTGATATAGTGAAGGCAATAAATATATACAATGGATGTACAGTCACAGGTGTGTGATGTAATGAAGGAATAAAGATATGTACAGTGGATGTACAGTCACAGGTGTGTGATGTAGTGAAGGAATAAAGATATGTACAGTGGATGTACAGTCACAGGTGTGTGATATAGTGAAGGGAATAAAGACGGAGAGATCTGAGAGACGGGCATTACCTTCAGTCATTGGTAGAAAACACACACACACACACACACACATTCTGACCAGACCACTGTGTTTCCCCTAAAGCAGACCGGGGAGTATGCCACGGATGAGGAGGAGGCGGGCCCAAACGCGACGGACGGGGAGAAGAACATCGAGGTGTTTGAATTGCCGGAGACAGAGACGGACGACATCCTGTCGCCCTCGGAGTTAGACGCCACCAAGCTTTACCAGAAGTTCAGAGAGGTGCAGTAGCTTTTAGTTTATAGAGAGGTACCTGCCAGGCTACGTGGCTTTGATGCAGAAGCATAAATCGGCCTTTAAATCAGATTTAGAAAATGACAGCAGTCTAGTTTCTATTAAACTATTTAAAACGTTTTCATCCACATATGACATGTACTGACACTACTAGTAAAGGATCTGTTTGCATAATGGCCAACCGCTCCCATTCAGCCACACCTAGCTCAGACTTTTGGACCAAGGGGACCAGGCAGGTTCAGCGGTTTTGCCTTCGGATCAAACATGTCGGGGTGATCTATTATGGCCTTTAGCCAGTGGTTGCAGCCAGCAGTATTGACTAAGCCTACCAGGGCTGCTGTTGGTACCAGTCTGTTCCCCCGACTGCCACAAGCGCAGCATGACACAGTAACAAATGACCCCAGCTACACTGCAGGCAGCCGGGGATATTGACATCTTTTACCCTCTCTGTGCACTTTATGCTCTCTTTAACCACGTCTCTCTGTTACAAATACACATCCTACAAAACGCATTTGTGGTGGGCAGTGACTTACTTTTTCATGCGTAATGCTGTTGCATGCTAAACTAGTACACTACTGTACAGTATGTGTGATTATGGCTGTCGCGATAATCGCAATATTGCAATACCGCGGTGTAGCTAACCCAACGTGGCAACGTGGCACGCAACTGCCGTTACCGCAATGTTTACATTTTTTTCATGAGGCTAGCCCATCAAATATGACGTCTGATCTAGGGCGTGTGCGCTATCGAAGCTCAAATTCCCCCAGCCACGTATTAGCCAGTTGTAGCCTTTGGGAGTGTTTGTATTTACGATACTCTGACGTTAGGCTTTACAGCACTTTACTAAAGTTTAGTAAAGCGCTGTACTTAGTCTGGGAAGCTCACTATGCAGCGCACACACACTCGGGTGATTCTTTTGGGACATGTCTGTATTTCATGTGGGAAAGAACATGGAATATGTTCCCTAACCTTTTGGGTTGTTCAACCGAAAACAGCCTACTATGCCATCACTTATTTCGGTCTACATGCTACCTAAATAAAGGTGGTGTTGGCTACGCTTGGCGCGCCATAGGCTTTTGATCTTGTGCTATTTAATGTGCTTTTAATTCATTCATATTTTCTGATACTTTGGCCAAACATCTGCCGGAGAAGGTTACACGTGATCATCTACGTACAGTCAGAACACCAATACTATGGTAGAAAGCCTATGCTGTTGCACAAATGTCTCACCACTGACTGAGATCACGTTGCCTATAAATGGCCCAGAATCACACTATTTCGGAAGCTCTGCGCCACGAACGTACATTTTCTTCACATCGACAGCCCTATGTGTGATCTTGTCACACTGACACAGACACACACACACACGCACACACACGCACACACACAACCCTCCACTCCTAATCCAGTTCATGGTTGACTCGTGAGTGAATAGCTCAGTTCTACCAACTATCTCTCTCTCTCTGTCTCTCTGGAGTGGACCAGCATCAGTAATGGGGGGCTGTGGTGTTGTTATGGTGGATAGGCTCGAGCGCCTCTGTATCTACAGCGGTGAGCCTGTGTAACCATGTGCTTCATTATCTGACCGCCCTGCCTTCTCTCTCTCTCTCTCTCTCTCTCTCACTCTGTCTCTCCTACAGCTACAGATCAAACACACAGTCACCGAGGCGGAGATTCAGAAACTTAAGAACAAGGTAAGCGTTTTATCAGAGTTCTCCCAGCTAACTGGAGTGGATATGGCTTGCTGTTGTAACACGCAGGAAATCAGGCGCTAGATACGTTTGGTAGCAGGAGTTGTGGTATTGTAATTAAGTAAGCAGTATTGTTGAGTACCAGTAGGGTTTTCTTTTCTGTAGGGAATTATTGTACATCATATGTGTGGATGATATTGTTTTGGATGTGGGTTTCCTGTAGCATTTCAATATAAATCTTATATTATTACATAATCAGATCAAACTGCATGTCTGTGAGTTTACAGGTGGGAGGACTATATCAGAATATGGGTAATATTATATATTATATATATAGTACAGTATTTGGCATGTCCCAGACAAATTTCCCCTCGGGACAAATAAATTAATCTAGTCTAAAAACCTGACATGGGAACAGGCTACTGTAGTTCTGCATTTTCTCCGGGATTGACACCAGGCAGCCCCCACAAAAAGCCCACTGCGGTGTTCAGAAAGACCTCCTGCATCCTCGAATGACCGTGATAGTTGCATTCAGTAGTTCATGTGTGCACTGCTTCCGATGTGTATTTCAGTGGTTGGCCTCACATCTTTGCTCTCATCATCCCAAGTGTCACTAAGCATTGAAAC
This sequence comes from Typhlichthys subterraneus, assembly GCA_027564835.1. Classification (NCBI taxonomy): domain Eukaryota; kingdom Metazoa; phylum Chordata; class Actinopteri; order Percopsiformes; family Amblyopsidae; genus Typhlichthys; species Typhlichthys subterraneus. The sequence continues at coordinate 1,842 of JAODUH010088774.1, read as the reverse complement.
ATTTTTCTTGTGCACTGTAAAGGTGTGCATGTGTTGGCGTCAATGTGTGTGAACATACAAGCGTGTGCTCGACCGCAGTAGGTGATTTATATGCTCAGTCGATTTTAATAGCCCTCATTTGATCAATTACTAAATGGCTGTGCTCTGGCTAGATGCATTAGAGGAGTGCTGCCTAAGTAGCCTTTTAGAGGAGAAGGACAGTGGGCCTTTTATTTAGAATCATCCTATTCACATTCTGCTTAGAGGCGTCGCAGCTTGACACGCCCCTGCTGCTTCAGACAACAGCCTTCATCCTGTTCACAGACCTGTCATTGCAGCGTAAACACAGATGTTATGTAGCTAATAGATAGGCTAATAATGGGTGTGTTTGCTTTGGCTCTGCGGATTAGCTACAGTAGCATTGACAATACAGTACTATTAAATCATGACCGCTATATAATAATAATAATTATTATTAGTATTATTAGTATTAGTATCATTAGTATTATTTGTGTTTACCCTACAGTTACAAATCTGTAAATGTGGTAGTTCCCTTGTTATTGGGGCATTTGCTACAGCGCACGTAGCACAATAAGTAACACAACTAAAACCATAAAAAGACTCTATTGAGGATAATGAAATAAAAACATCACGACAGTGTGTGTGTGTGTGTGCGTGTGTGTGCGCGTGTGTGCGTGTGTGTGTGTGTGTAAAAACAGTATTCACCGTACGTCATTGTAGGCCCATGTTCTGACACAGTACCTGAAATAAGTGAGAAGGACTGAGACATTAATGCACAAATGTCAGAGGCCCCAGAAAGATCAGCATGTCTCTATCAGCATACAGTACCTGCCCACTGGAAATGAAAACAAGCTACTTTCTCCATTGGGGGTCATGGGTCAGTACAGTGTGTTAGAGGTCCACCGCACGTTGACAGGACAAGACAGCCCCCCCCCCCCCCCCAAAATAGGGTACAGAACAGACCAAGCATCAATGACAACACCATGACATTGAATAAGTCGCAAAGATGATGGTGGGGCGCAAAAATGGTTGCAGAGGAAGCGGCAAGAATTGTGTGTAGGCTAAGGGCATTTAAATAAGTGCCCTGACTAGTTTGGCCAATAGTATGCTTTGCCGTGATCAGCTGACGAGATACAATAAAAGCATCCACATACTGCATGTATGTATAAGTGAAGGTAAAATCTCTACATCCTAACGCTGCGTGCTACTGGAGAGTACTTTCCGGGGAATTCAACAAACGCATTCTTACAATGTAGGAACTTGTAACAAAAAGTAAGGCACCACCTTGTGGCGCCACCTGGCACTGCAACAACACATCCACCAAACTGACTGTACTGTCCATGCCACACGCTGGCTCTCTGCCCGCGGCACAGCTGACATCTGTGGAGAGGGAGAAGCAGCGCTGGGAGAGGGAGAAGAGCCAGCTGAAGGCCAGCATGGAGGAGAACAAGGAGAGGATGCTGAAGCTGGAGAGCTACTGGATCGAGGCGCAGACCCTCTGCCACACCGTCAACGAGCACCTGAAGGAGGCTCAGACCCAGTACCAGACCCTGGAGAAGAAGTACAACAAGGCCAAGAAGCTCATTAAAGACTTCCAGCAAAAGTGAGTACAACCTATGGCCACTAGGGGGGGTGAGACGGTGTTAGCATGTGGTTATGGTTAGGTAGCCCTCTTCTCTGGCACGCAATGACAGAGACGCGCACACACACACCTGCACACATCCTCTGTCCCCCTCTCACTCTCTCCCTCTCTCTCTCTCTCTCTCTCTCCCTCTCTCTCTCTCCCTCTCTCTCTCTCTCTCCCTCTCTCTCTCTCTCTCTCCCTCTCTCTCTCTCTCTCTC